>JAAAKG020085332.1:0-16598 GCA_010014905.2 Druon quercuslanigerum | reverse complement strand
CGAATAAATAAAAAAAAACTTTATATAAAAACTATTAAATCCTCAAGTAAAACAGAGAAGCTTTCGACCAAGGAGTATAATTTTTAACAAAAAAATTTAATTTCGACCAAAAAGAAGAATTTGCAATAAAATAAATAAATTTTCAATTAGATGGTTGGATTATCAACCTAATTTAATTAATTAAATTAATTAATTTTCCATTATTATAATTAATTTATAATTTTCAAGGGTTAATTTTTGATAAAAATACGAATTTTTAATAAAAAACATAAGCTTGCAATCGAACAATTGGAATTTAAACTAAAAAAGATTAAGTTAAAACTAAATTCAACTATTTGGTTGAAAATGTAATTATTTTATGTAAAAAGTAATCTGTTTTGGTCAAAAATTTAACTGTTGAACATTCGCATTTTTGAAAAGAAAAAATCGTCAATTTGTATTGAAAATTCCTCTTTTATGGTAGATAAGTCATCCTTTTTGGTTAAAAATGTATCTTTTCTGGTTAAAAATAAAATTTTTTGCTAAAAATTTGACTGTGTTCTACAAACTTTATCTTTTTGGCATGAAAATCCAAATATTTGGCTCAAAATTCTTTTATTTTATTAGAATATTTGTCACTTTTGATTGAAAGTTCAACTATTTCATTGTAAGTGCAGAGATTTGATCTATTTTATTTTCAAATTCGACCATTTGGTTGAAAATTAAATTATTTTGTATAGCGTCATCTTTCTTGGTCATAAATTCAACTGTTTTGTTGAACATTCATCTTTTTGAATAAAAAAATGCAGAATAAAATTAATCTTTTTTTTAGATACAAATTTATATTTCTTGGTTAAAAATTAACTTTTTGCTTGAAGATTTGACTATTTCCTACAAAAAATATATCTCTTCATTGAAAGTCCAACTATTCTATTGTAAATGCAACTTTTTGATTAAAAATTAATTTTGATTTTGTTAGTTCTACTATTTGATTGAAGGTTCATTTTTCTTGGTTGATTTCAATTGAATTCATCTTTTTGGCTTGAAAATTCGGTCATTTGGTTGAAAATTCAGTTATTTTGGTGACAAATTTATCCGTTTTGTTGAATGCTTATCTTTTTGGATAGAAAATTTGTCCTTATCGATTGAAAATTTCTCTTTTTATGGTTAAAAAGTCATCTTTTTGGGTGAAAAAGAACTTTTTCTTGAAAATTAAATTGTTGTTTAATTATTCGTCTTTATGCTTGAATTTTTTTTATTTTACCATTTGGTTAAAAATTCATGCTTCTTCATTGTAACTGATCAATTTTGTTTAAAATTCAACTTTTTACATCCATAATTCCACTATATTTTTAAAAATCCATCTTGTTGGATTGACAATTCAACTTTTTGGTTAAAGGTTCAAGTACATTGTTAAAAATTCGTCTCTTTTCCTTGAAAGTTCTCAACTATTTGGTTGAAAATGTACTGTTTAGTTGAAATTTAATATTTTCTTCTCAAATTCAATTGCTTTATTGAAAATGAATTTTTTGGGTTGAAAAGTCAACTGTTTACTATATCGTTCGACTTTTTAATTTTAAAGTTCAACTTGTGTTAAAAATTCGTCTCTTTTGGTGAAAAATTCAATTACTTTGTTGAAAATGCAATATGTTTTGATTTGAAATCTTAGGAATGTAAAGCATTTTTAAATTAATTCAATATAATGCCTTTATTAATTTTATTTAATCTTAATCTTAATTAAATTAATTTTATCATCTGTTTTCCATGTTTCAAGATTATTTTGGAATCGGAAGTCTGAATTATTAAAAAATTAATAATTTCATATTCAAATTATAGAGTCTCAAATCTAAAGTCTAATTAAGTGTGGAGAAATTTCAAGTACAAAATATTCAATATAAATGTTCTTGAGGTTCAAAATTAATCTAAATTATAAACTACTCTCCACTTCTCTCATTTGAAAATAATCCATGTTGTAAAGTTTAGCAGTTCAAAAAGAATTTTTTTAAACCCATACTCAGAATCCCTCAATTCGAATAAATATATTTTTATAATTGTTTTAACTTAAAAGGTTATTTAAGAATATTGGGAAACCAATGAGTAATATTTACTCTATATTTCTGAACAGATAACATTATTGTTTCAGTTATTCAGTATCTGATACTGATTTTTTTCAGTATAATCACAAATTTGATTGAATTTTTCCGAAATTGGCATATTTGTAATCAGTTTTAAATAGAAGTTTTCTCTCTTTTCATGAAGAACACAGGATGGAGAGACGCCCTTGCAGCTTTGCGTCCACTGCAGATTAGGAGAAGTAGTGGAAACTCTTTGTATTCGAGGTGTGGACACTTCAGCTGGTTGTCCCCTTTGGGATGCTTTGGATTCTGACCAGGAAGACATAGCTTCCGTTTTAGTAACTCATGGTGCCGACACGGATTGTTGGGGTCCTGGGCCGGATGGTTGCCAGCAAACGCTTTTACACAGAGCGATCGACGATAATAAAGAGGATATTGCTCAGTTTCTTATCCGAAGGTATATCTACTTATCTAACCATTTTTTTCAAGAGTATAATTTTAAGGTTCACGGTCCTTCAACTTTTGTTCATCTCATCTTCCTTTTCCCCTTATTAAATTTATAACGTCTCCTAAAAATAATCAAGAATTCAGACACTTTCTTCCAAATTTGTTCGCAAAGTTTTTTATTTATTTTGTAACAAAAGAAAACATTCTTCCTTTAATAACAATAAAAATGTTGAAAATAAAAAATTGGCCTCTTTCGCTTCAGAAAAACAATAACTAAAATTTCGTCCCTTCAAAAAAAAAAGTACAAAACAAAAGAAGTGCGCCTCTTTATTTATAAAAGCTTGAAGCCAAAATTTCTTCCCTTTCGACTCCATAAAAATCTTAAGGGAGTCTAAATGGAACTAAAATGAAGTCAGAATTCAAACAAACAAAAATCTGTTTTTTACCTCAGACACTAGGTGACCCCCTTAACAATAAACAAATGTTCCTATTTCAATTAGGATAAAATTAAATCACCATTATCTCCAAATCCCTACCAATCATAAATTCAAAAAAGAAAAAAATGACATCTACCAATTTAGAAAATGTAAATAAGTAACCAAAATTTCTTCCCTTTCAACTTAATAAAAATGATAAACTACAAAAATGCAAAATTGCAATACAGAACACAATGCAGATACGGTGAATTATTTTAATTTAAAATCGTTTCTAATTAATAATTGTTCAATTGTTATTTATTTATTAAGTTTAAATTTAGAATTCTGAAATTTTAACGATTCCAGGATATTTCAAACAATATTGTAAAGTTGAAAGTAGTTTATAGATTTTCAATCAGGTTAAGGTCTTGAAAACTGAATTTTAAATTTCTTTAAATTGAAAATGCACGTTTAAAATGAAGAAAAAATAAATTCACTTGTCAGTTCCCGGTTTCCTGATCCAGTGGCCACACAGCATGTGATATGAAAAAATTTTAATAGTATAGAAAATTCCCCTTATTTCTCCGAAAAAAAAACTTTTCACCTAAAATGGAACTACAGAGTCGCTGTGGCTGTTAGGGTGGCCGCTAGACCGGGAAATGACCGGGAATTTTATTAGACCAGAAAAAACGGGAAATGACAGAGAACTTATTTCCTAACTGATAATTTTACTACATTTTTGAACAAAAAAACTGTTCAAATTTGATTTCAACAGTTGTTTAAATAATAAGTGGAATTGTTATCTTGGTCAATTATGATACCATTAAGATTACAATGTGTAATTCAAAAATCATTCACTTACAAATTTTTAATTTTTTATTTTAATTTTTAGTGGTATATTTTTATTCAAAGAATTTTAAAATGCAGTAAAACATAAAATAATGAAAAATTAGTAGCGTTTGAAATCTACAATTTTGGATAAAAAAACCTTTGTAGTTGATAAAATGTAAATATAAATGATAATGATCTTTAAAATCGAAATATACTTTAAGGATAAACATGTGAAGACTTAGTAAATTTAAAATATTGTTTTACTTTCAAATATGAAAATTTGAATTTTTTAAATTAAAAACAATAAGAATTGCCTAATATTTACAAATAATTATCCAATTATTATTATACTCACCTATCATTCTTAGAAAAAGTTCGCCTAAGTTGAAGAAATATTTGGAAGGCTTAAAAAGATTCAAAAATAATTAAAAAATTGAAATTATTTCAAATCATATAAACGAAGTATTTATGTACACCCAGAAAATCCAGTTATTTGTGCCGAAAGTTCGGTGCAAATAGAGATATCTAGGAAAATTGAAAATGACTTTTTATTTTGAAAAATTAATTTTAGGAGAATATTTAAAAAGATTTCCAAAATTGTTAAAAATATATGTGGAAGGTTTTAAGGAAATATTTTTTATTTTGCATGATTTAAAAAACAATTATTAACAATTCGAATCATTTTAAAAGATTTTTAGAAGTTCTGAAAAAACTTAAAAAATAATTAAAAATTTGAATAAATGTAAAATAACATGTAGATGTTTCAAGATTTTGAAATAAAATTTTGAAGCATTTTAAGGATTTTTAAACTATTTAAAATGAACGTAAATTAAATTCTAATTTAAGAAGTGTTCCGTTTACAAACAAAATATAATCGTTTATTTTTTAATATTTTTAGCCTAATTGCTTTTTATGTAATTAAAATGTGCACCCTGGTCCGTGATCCCTTCAATTTGAGTAATGAAGTATTTTTTTTAGTGGCTGCGGTCTCGATTGTCCGAGACGCGCCGGTCCTGACGGATCTGGGGGAGAAGAGTCACGCGATAACTGTTCACCTTTACATCTTTGCTGCCAGTGGGGTTTAGAAAAAGTCGTTCAAACTCTCGTCGAGCATGGCGCTAGTGTCAATGCTCGCGACTCCGAAGGAAAAACCCCGATGCATATTGCTATCCAGAATCAACATTCTCAAATCATATTCTTACTACTGTGCCATCCTAATATTGATTTATCGATTAGGGATAAAAAAGGCCTGAGTCCTTTCGCAACTGCTTTGACTGTTAGGAATAATAAGGCTGCTCAGTCTATTTTGGAGAGGCTTCCAACTGCTGCGGAACAGTTTGATAATAAGGGGAGAAACTTTCTGCATATGGCGATTCAGAAAGGAGATATGGAGAGTATTCTATTTTTACTATCGATACAGGTAATAAATGTCAAGATATTTAACTATCCGAAATCAAAAGATATTCTATGTCGAAGTCTGGACAGTGTTTGATTTTAAAAACCAGGTGGCGCTGCTCGCGAAAATCCTTTCCTGGATTTTTTATTGCAGCTCCACTTGATTTGAACTCATCGAAAATTTTGACCCAAGTGTCACCCTTTTATGGCCAAGTTTCGATTAATTTTTTAAGAGTCATAAACAGAAATTCAGGACATAAGAAAACAAGACGCTTGAAAGGAATTTACTTCTGATGATACCAATTTCAAGTATTTTCTAAACGATTGATTTGCCGATTTCGTAGATTTGACGGACATCATTGAGAATCTAAACTCGAAATATAAATCAATTCTGTAGATGCAAATCAGGGATTAGCAGGCTTGACTGGCAAAAATGCTCTAATAACAGGGAAAATGAGGAGAAAAAAGTTGAAATGACAAACATTCTTAAGTTTGCAATCCAAAAAGACGATTTTTCTAAAAAAAACAGTTGAATATTCAACCCGAAAGTATGAATTTTCAACGGAAAACATGAATTATCTATCAATAAGATTAATTTTCTAAAAAGAATGAAACGAATTTTCTACCAAAGAGACTTTTAACCAACTAGTTAAATTAAAAAAAATATATGAATTATCAACGAAAAATGTAATAATTGATATTTCATCCAAAGAAGATGAAGTTTCTAAAAAACTGTAGAATCTTCAACAAAAAAGTTCATTTTCAACCAAATTGTTGAATTTTCCTCCAAATTGATAAATTTTCAAGCAAAAATGAAGAAAATTCTACAGAAAAGTTTAATTTTTCACCTGAAAATGTAAATTTTCAACAACAAAAATAGTTAATTTTCGACCAAAAGAAACGAAATTTAACATTATAGTTAAATTTCCAACCTTTCATAGAGCGTAATTTTCAACTCAAATGTTGAATCTTTAATAAAAAAAATTAACAAATCAGTTCAACTTGTAATTAAGTAGTTACATTGTTAACGAAAAATGTAATAGTTGATATTTCAACCAAAAAGATGAAGTTTCTATGAAAAAAGTTGAATTTAAAATAAAAATATATAAATTTTCAACAAAAAAGTTAATTTTTAACAAACAAAAAACCGAATATTTAACAATATAGTTAAAAAAATATTAATCTTTAACCAACAAAGAGTTTCAGTCCAAAAAGTAAAAAATGTCAACCAAATTGACATTTCAAGCCAAACAGACGATTTTTGTACAAAACGGTTGAATCTGAAACCAGAAATTATGAATTCTCAATCCAAAAAAAGATGAATAGTTGATATTTCATCCAAAAAGGATTTTTATATTAAATCATAAGCAGTTGAATTAAAACAAAAAACAAAATATTTCTACAAAACAGATGAATTTTCAAACCAAAAATATGAATTATCATTCTAAAAATATGGATCGACAACCAAAAAAAAAAAAACAAATATTCAACAATATAGTGAAATTTTTAACCCAAAAAAATAATCTTCAACCAATAAAGAGTTCCAGTCAAGAAATAAAAAATTTGCACCAAATTTTTGAATTTTTATTCCAAACAAACTTTTTTGTACAAAACGGGTAAGGTTAAAGTCCTAAAATATAAACTTTCAACCAAAACGTCAAGTTTCCAACAGATTAGTTAACCAAAAGTTTCAACCAAAAAAAATTTAATTTTCAACAAAAAATGTAATATTTGATATTTTAACAAAATATATTTAAATTTTAGTTCACAAACAGTTAAAATCAAACAAAACACAACGTTTCGTCAATATAGTGGAATTTTCAAACCAAAAATATGATTTTTCAACTAGAAAGATGAATTCTTGACCAATTAGTTGAAGTTTTAACAAAGAAGCTGAATTTTTAACAAAATAAAGATAAACTTTTAACGAAAAAATGTTGTAGTTGATATTTCAACTGAAAAGATTTTAATTTTGAATGAAAAACAGTTAAATTTAAACAAAAAGACGATATTTCTACAAAAAAGTTGAATTTTCAACCCTAAAATATGAATTTTCAACAAAGAAAAAAACGAATATTCTACAATAGATTAAAATTTTCTAAACAAAAATATGAATCTTCAATCAAGAAAATATTAATGAATTTTTAACATTTAGTTTAGTTTTCAATCAAAAAGTTCAATTTTCTATTTAATATTTTAATCTTTTACCAAAATACTTGAATTTTTAATCCAAAAAGACTAGTTTTGAACAAAACAGTTGGATTTTTAATCAAAGAGGGTGATTCTTCGGCAAAATGATTTAATTTTCAACAAAATAATAAACTTTTCAGTCAAATAATAAAATTTGTAACCAAAAGAGAATCTTAAGGGAATAGGGAAAGACTTTGCAGCCTGTACAAATTAAGTAGGAATTTTTATTCCTTTTTTGTTCTTATAAAATCTGTAATAAAATACGTAAAAGGGCATATTAGAGAACGATATGTTAGTCGTGGTTAATGAAACATAATTTTGAAAATCGAAAATAATATGCAAAAAGTAGCTTATAGGGCACTTTCGTTTAATATTCACGAGATACACATATGATATAAAAAGATTTTAATAACAAATGAATTCTCTTACAACCCCCTTCTTTAAGGAAAAAATCCCCTTTTTACCTAAAATGAAACTCCTGAATCGCTATGATCCCTCTGTTATATTAAAATTCAAAATTGATTAGTCACTATATTCTTTTTCGTGGCGTTGTCTTTGCTACACAACAGGTCTATAATACATTACATTTGGTACATTCCGTTCGTCCATTTAAATTTAAGTATCTGCGTTTCCACTTGTTCGTAAAATTTTTTTTTTTTTTTCAAAAAAATACTTTAATAATTGTTTGTTTGAAATTTTCCAGGTGGATGTGAACTCTAGAGTGCAGGATGTTACGCAAACGCCTCCGTTACACCTAGCTGCAATTTCTGGAAATGAAATGCTGGTGCGAAGTTTGATACTCGCTGGTGCTAGAATTAATGATATGGATGCTCATAGAAATACGGCACTACATGCGGCTGCAAAAGCAGGACATGCTCCCGTTGTTTCTGCTCTTTTGCAGGTGATTCTCTAAATCTAGAAATGCAGACCTCGAACTCACCACACTGTTGATACTTTTTGACACTTTTTTTCTATTATTTCGGAAATAATGAAACTAAAGACACAATATTTACCTAGAATTTCCCCCTAATTCCACTATTTCTTTAGAAAAATATTTTCGAACTTCTTTACTAATTGGCTCAAATAATATATATCCGCCATCTCAACGAATCAAAACATACCGGAAAATAGAAAATAAAATAATAATTTAAAGCGAAATACAGACATTTTTAACCAAATTAATGAATTTTCAACCAAAAAGATCATTTGTTTACCGGAAAAAAACGATTTTTTCAATAAATTACATAATTTCCCAAATAAATACTTATAATAGTTGTTGTGATATTAGTTCAAATTTTATTTGATTACTTTTTAGTTAACATTTTTTTTATTTTATAGCACTTTTAACTAAATAATGGATTTTTTAAACTAAGAATTATTAATGTTTAACCAAAAATGGAGTAGTTAAATTTTCATTTGAGATACTTAATTTAGAAGATGAATTTTCTACAAAACAGTTAAATATTAAACCCAAAATTTTACAACTATTTAACGTATGACAATTGAGGGTGGGGGGGGGGGGGGAAGAAAGAAGTTCATCTTTCAAAGTAATTGTTAAGAATTTTGTACTACAAAATATGAATTTCCAAGACAAACAAACAAAAAAATATGCAATTTCAATAAAAATGGTTATTTCCAGCTAAATAGCTAAAATTTCATTTAAAAAGTAGTTAAGCGTTCAACCAAAAACTTGATTTTTAGCGTAAAAGATTAATTTCTAATAAGAAAATATAATAGTTGATACTTCCACCATAACAGATTTTAATCTTTAAGTAAATCACAATTGACTTTAATCAAAAAAGACGATTTTTTTAACGAATTAGTTCAATTATGAACAAAAACAGATTAATTTTCTACCGAGAATTTGCATTTTTAACCATAAAAATGTAATTTCTACCAAAAAGGCGAATTTTTTCAAAATAGTTGAATCCTTAACCAAAATAGATTTTATTTTCTACCTAACAATTGCATTTTTAACCCGAAAAATGTATTTTATACCAAAAATACGATTTTTTAGCGAATTAGTTGAATCCTTAACCAAAACATATTAATTTTAAACATTTTTCTTAATTTAATCTGCATTTTTAACCAGAACAATGCATTTTCTACAAAAAAAGACAAATTTTTAATAAAATGCATACATTTTTAACCAGCTACTTGAATTTTTGTCGAAGAAGATTAATATTCTTTAGCAAGAAAGACGAATTTTCAATTTGATTACTTTTTAGTTTATAGTTTTTCGCTTTCAAGCAATTATTAATAAATAGAGGAATGTTTAAACTAATAATGATAAGTTTTTAACCAAAAATGGAGTAGTTAAATTTTCATTTAAGATACATAATTTTTAATTGAAAAGGCGCATTTTCTTTGAAGCAGTTTGTATTAAATAATTCAGATTTTAAACAATTTAAGTTAAGGCGAATTTTCTAAACAAAATAGTTTCATTTTCAACTAAAAAATATGACATTTCAAAAATAATGTTAATATTTCGCCAAATAGTTAAATTTTGAGTTAAAAAAAATCCTATCCCAAAGAAGGGAAGTTTCAACACATAAATCTAATTTTCAACCGAAGAAATGAATGTTTTAATATTACTATAAATCTTTAGTATAAAAAAATTGATTTTTGAGAAAGTATTTTAACTTTTAACCAAAAACTTTAATTTTTAGCGTAAAAATATGAATTCATAATTTAAAAAATATAATTTTTGATAATCGCTGAGGGATTATTGATATTTCTACCAAAAAATATTTTTATTTTAAATGAAACACATCTTAATTTAACAAAAAAAGATAAATTTTTAACAAATGAGTTGAATACTTAAACAAAGTAGATTAATTTTCTACAAAAAAAAATACGAATTTTCAACAAAATGCATACATTTTCTAACCATATTTTTAAATTATATTTTTTAAATTAAATTTTTGAACGAACCCATAATGTACTAATTAAATTTAAAGGAATAATTTTAATTTTATAATAGCGAATTTTTTACAACACAGTTGAATTTTCTGCAGAGAAATATGACTTTTCAATCAAAAAACGGTATTTTTACCCAAATAGTTGAATTTTCTACCCAAAAAAGTGAATTATTGAGAAAGATTGTACCCCATGTAAGACAGCGTAGAATAGTCGATGCCCCCTTCCCCCACGCACACCCATACACCCAAAAGCCTAACGCAATTTATGCACAATCTCAAATATTTACGATTTTAGATTTTTATGAATGTGAAAAGGATAATAGAAAAATGTAAATAAAGTGTGATCTATCGCCCCATTATATTCTTACATTCAATTTAAAAAGTTCTGTTAAATCATTGAGGAAGTTCCCCACTCCCTGACACATACATTAGTTGAGGAAAATTCACAATTTATCCCTCCGAAAAATGTTCTGAATCCATTCTTGAAGTTGAAAGATTAATGAAAAATGTATTTTCAGAATAATGTAAACTTCGATGCAGTGAATGCGGATGGAGATAACGCCTTGCATGTTGCGGTCAGAGAAGGTCATGTCGCAGTCGTTAGAGCTCTTTTAACAGAATGCACATTGAATGCAGAAGCGGTGAATCTGAAAGGCAGAAATCCGCTTCACGAATTAGCGAGATGTGGAAGAGATAATGCAGCGACGATTTGCGAATTGTTCTTGGAATGCATGCCCCACTATCCACTCAGTACCGCTGGTGAGTCGAATTACAACGAGGGGTTAATTTCTTTAATTTTTTGGTGTACACTAATTTGGAATTTGGCAAGATTGCGTGGGATTGTAAAAGATCAAAAAAGATTTCATTGATTATATGAAATTAATTATAGAAAGTCATTATATACAAAAAATATTATAGGATAATCAATATAACAATAAATAATACAAAAGTATTAAAGGAAATAATGTAAGACGTAGAGAAATTACCTAGGAACTATTTAATTAAGGGTCATTTATAATCTCACGTGAAAGTACACAAAAATAGGGATTACATCAACTCTTTTAATATTTAAATATTCTTTATTGCTATACAGATTTTCTTATAATGATTTTTCTAGAATCGCGAAAAAATGGTATAAAATTCATTACAGTATAATCATTAAGGACCTATGCCTAATCTCCTGTAATATTTTTTCGTAAGGGGAGTAATTAGGTCGTTGAATTACAATAATCTCTGTCCGGTTAAATTAGCAACAAGACCTGCAAGATCTCGAAGAGTCATTTAATTTTTTGTGTTTGTGGTCAACCTAAAGTGGCATGTAAGTTGTAAAAAATGTCTGTGTTTTTTTAAGTCACTTCTACTTTGATGGCTTAATAATTATTTTAGTACCATTTATGATTATATTTCTCATACACAAAATATTTTCTATGCAGAATTAAATCTTTTTATATTTTTCCTGCCCAAAATATTTTCTACATATGATAAAAGAGTAATTATGTTGTTCAGAAAATACGCTCAAAACATTGCACAGAAAATTATTATATTCAATATTTTTCCTGCACAAAATAAATTCTACATAAAATATTAAAATCAATAAATCAAATATGCTCTACAAAAGCAGATACTACATCTAATGAAATAATTATTCCATTTATTTATATATCGTACCTGCTCTGTCGAAAATATTGTGGGTAAAGATATTCAACACAGAAATCTTCTTAACAAAAGTATTTGGTGTAAAAACTTTCCTACATAAAACAAATTTTACATTTTTGGTTTAGGATTTATCTCTTTTTGTTAAAACTTCTACTGTTTCGTTTAAAATTGTATTATTTTGTTCAAAATTGAACTATTTTGTCCAAAAGTAAAAATTTTTTTCGAAAATTCAACCATTGGTTAAAAGTTAAACTACTGTGATGAAAATTAATTTTATTGGTTGAAAAAGTAACTATTTTATTGAACCCTGATAGTTTTTATTCGAAAACTTAATTGTTTGGCTGAAAATGATTATTTTTGTATGGAAAATTCAACTGTTTTGTAGAAAATTCGTCTTTTTGGCTTAAAAATTCAAGTGTTTTGTAGAGAATTTGCTTTTTGGCTTAACAGTTTAACGATTTAGTTGACATTTTTTTTCTCTTGACTGAAAAATCTTTTTTGGTTGAAGATCCAATTATTTTATTGAAAATTCGTCGGTCTTTCTTGAATTTAACTAATAATCTACTACTAATATCTTATATTCTAATTTCTTGAAACTTTCTGAATTAAACATATTGGTTGAATCAATAGAAACTGAAAGCCATTATTTACAAAAAACAAGTGAAATTTTACATATGCCGAGTCAATTATTTTAAAAAATGCGAAATATTCTATTAGCTCCATACTATGAAAAATTTCCCTGTGAAAATTTGAGATACTTGAAAAAAACTGGAATTCGCAGGGAACTCCTTTCTGGATTTAAGTAGATACTCTGAGATTTCCCCTGGCATTCCCTGACTACCTTTAATCATTTTTATATTTCCTACTTTCCAAAATTTCCTGACCTGTAGCAAACCTATTTAAAAAAGATAAATGGAATTTTTTCAAAAGTAAACTTTAAATCCCCGGAAAAGTGCTGAAATTTGGAAATCGTAGAAATCTAACAATATAGTACTCCTGTTTAACTTTTGTGTACTAAAATTCTTATTTACTTTGCAATTACAGATTTGGAGGGAAACACAGCATTGTTGATTGCTTACATGAAAGGAAATGGCAACTTGTGCCGAATTCTCGTAAAATCTGGAGCGTGCCTTGGGTCAATGAATAAAGACGGTATCACGATATTTAATTATCAGGTGGCGACGAAACAATTGCTTTATAGATTACTGGATTCTTTGACGCAGGAAGCACCCTGGGCGGAAAAAGATCTTTGCTTGGAGTGTGGTACCAAATTCTCGTTGACAATGCGCAAACACCATTGGTATGAAGAATTCAAATTCAATTAAAATGAGGGTGTCTAGTGATCAGGCAATTTGAAATTTTCTATTTTTCTCCCGACCAAATTCTTTCCCCTGATCAATTATAATTTTGGAAATCGGAAATGATGCTATGTGGAAAAGTAGCGTATACGGAAAATGAAAAAGTATAATTTATTTGGATTGGATTGATAAATGCCTTAGTTTTGGATGTTAACAAAATATGTTTGAAAGAATTCTTACTTTCGTAATTTTGATATTTTCGTGGATATGTGATTTTTTTACATTTTTAGTTGCAGTCCCATCAGAGATTAATTAATTAATTATTAATTTATAATAGATCCCTCTTTTTAAACAAATAATTTTAAAACCTATAGAAATGTAGAGACAATTTGTTCAGGTACCTAGTACGCTTCTACTGGTAAAAATGCGCTAGAAAAGAATTTGATTAGTCTAGAAAGTCATTGATTTTTTTAAAAAAGAAAAACAAAAATGACTTCTTGCAAAACATGCTGCCTAATGTTTAAATTCAAATGAAAAAGGATAATGCACTATATTTACATTAATGATTTCCTGAACTAATAAAAAAAAATTCTAGTATATTTTTATCAGTAGAAACGTTCTAGATACTTAAACAAATTCTCTTTACATTTCT
The DNA here is from genome assembly GCA_010014905.2 of Druon quercuslanigerum. Classification (NCBI taxonomy): domain Eukaryota; kingdom Metazoa; phylum Arthropoda; class Insecta; order Hymenoptera; family Cynipidae; genus Druon; species Druon quercuslanigerum. The sequence continues at coordinate 2,738 of JAAAKG020085332.1, read as the reverse complement.
CTAGCTTGAGAATTATTTTCTGAAAACATAGTTCTCCTAAACATTAATAATCTCTGATGGGGCAGCAAATAAACATTTGTAAAAATTTTGGGTCGTGTAAGGATTTCAGAAACATATTTGGTTAAAGAGTAAAATCAAGGGATTTATGGATATAATCAAAATTAATTATAATCTTTCAGGGCCCTAATACGCTGCTTTTCCACATAGTTCCATTTCCACTTTTTAAAATTTTGGGCATACATAACATATATTTCGGGAAGAATACAGTGATTTATTTAGTCGTGCCATACTTATCCTCAATCACAGGCTGAAGTAATAAATATATTAATCGAAACTACATTGCCACGACCACCAGTCTACTCTACTTGAAAAAGGTCATCAAAAGTGATGAATTTTGTTTTGAATTCAAAAGAATTCGATTGAATTTTTAAGAATTCCAGGTAAAATTTAACGAGTTCAAAATAAATAAACAAAATAATAAACCGTGAATTTAGATGAATTTAAGGGATTTGAAAAGAAGGCGGTGTAATTAATAAAAACTCAAGATAAATTACAAAGTTAAGGGAATTGAAAGTATCTATAAATCCAAAATATGTCACTAATTTGAGTAAAATTTGAGTGAATTTAGAAGAACTCAAGTGAATTTAAAATAATTGCAGCGAGAATTAAAAAAAGTCCAGTAAGTTTGAAAGAATTCAAAACAGTTACAAATAATTGCGGATAAATTAGTAAAAATTCAGGATGAATTCCAAGTAAATTCAAATGAGTTGAAAAAAAGAATTAAAAATATTCCATTGATTCTAGTATATTTGGAGTGAATCTAGAAGAAATCAAGGGATTCAATTGAACATAACAAAATGGTTTAAATCCACAATAATTCCAATGAATTTAGTGAGTTTCAAGAAATTGAGGGTGAGTTCTAAAGAATTCAAAGAATTTTTTTTTTAAACCAATAAAATTGATAAATCCTTGGGCTCTCTATTTTAATGTATTGAAAGACAACACTTGTTTGTCTGTGATTGCTTAAGTTCTTTTAATGTTGATTATATCAGAGTTAATATTTTTTGATCTTAAATAGGTTGAGAGCGATTGCAATAATCAATCAAGTAAGCCATGATGAAGTTATTTTATATTTTTTTATTTTATTGCAGGAAGAGTGAAAGTTTCAATGTCATCAGATTTTCTTTTCTCTGATACTCTACTAAACAATAAAAAGAAGCTAAAGTAGATTTTGAGATGGAAGACAAAAATTTCTGATCCTCAATTAAATTCCTGTCGGTTTTCCATCCCGCTAGACACCCTGAAAATAAAATTATTTTGATTTTAATAATACCTTGACCGATATTTAATTAATATATTTAACTCCTTTTAGCCGACATTGTGGCAGGATCTTGTGCAGCAAATGTTCGGGCCAGGACGTACCTATTTTGAAATTTGGACTGAATAAACCAGTAAGAGTCTGTGGGGTATGTTTTGACGTACTTCAAGTCGGTGCTGAATGATTCTAAGACTGGAGTAAATGAACAAAAGTTTATACAGCGAATCCTATCATTCCAAAGTAAAGTTGATCTGTGGAATTAAAATGTATATCGATATTTGGTATTTTATGTCTTTATATATTAATTATATATGAATTGTATGAAGTTACTAAACGATTGTTTTTTTTTAATTACTATTGTTTTTCAGGGTGACCATTTTAATCTAAGAAAAGAATTTCTGGTAATTTCCCGGTTCGAAAACTATTCTGTAATTTAATTGTTCAAGAATTTACACGCATGAAATTGAAGATTTCAAATTTTTTCATTTTAAACTTTCGTGAACTGAACATTTCAAAAATTTATGGTTTAAAAACTATAACTTGGTGTTATCACTTTTAGTTCTCTAAATTAAAACTAATCCTGCATCTTAATTCACATTTAAAAAATTTTAACAATAAGACATGTCCCACTAAAAATTCAGTGTAAAATTAAAAATAAAAAGTTCTACCCTTTCATTTGCTGGTTAAAAATACCAAATTCGCACCGCGTCCCCTCAATAAAATATTAAATAGAAAAAATTGGCGTCTTTTAATTCAGAAAGGCAATAACTAATAATTTCCTTTTTTTCATCTCGAAAAAAATGTTTAAAACATAAGAAGTGCCTCGTTTAATTTAAAAAAAAGTAGAAAACCAAAATTTCCTCACTTCTAAGTAGCCAAAAAGCATAAAAAATGTCCTTGTTCCAATTTAGAAAAACTTGAAAATCAAAATATCCTCTTTGCCATCTCATTAAAAACGTTCAAAAATATAATTAAAAGCTAAAAATTCTTCCCTTTCAAGTAAATGAAAAATGTTCAAAACAAAAAAGGTCTCGCTTCTAATTTAGAAAAACTTGACAACGAAAATCTCCCTTCCAATCTATATAATTCCCCTTTCAATTTATAAAAAACTGTTAAATAAATTGTTTTTCACAATAAAAATTTTCAAAAGAAAAAATAGCCTCTTCATATTCAGAAAAGAATTAGTAAATGGAAAGTCCAAAGTGGGTTTATGCCAGGAAGGTCATGTACAGATCAAATATTCAGCTTGAGACAAATCACATAAAAGAGTTTGAGAGTGGGCAAAAAAGTTTTCTGTACATTTGTTGACCTAGAAAAAGCTTTCGACACGGAAGTCCTGAAAGAGTACGGTGTAAATGGATGGCTCCTAGAAGCTATAAAAGCAATATATATGGGTGGCAAAGCGAGTGTAAGGGTAAAT
>JAAAKG020085321.1:0-16598 GCA_010014905.2 Druon quercuslanigerum | reverse complement strand
AATGTAATTAAATTTTGGTCTGGTGAAAAAATAGTTTTTCCTATTTATTTCGAAAACTACAAGGGCTACATTTTTTTTGTGAAGAAAAAAAGATGCACGATTAAATTTCCTATTCAACTACATGTTTTAAAAATTAAAATTCGAAACATTTTTTACAAGCTTCAAGGGGCCAACCAAACGGAGCGCCAGAATTCTATAACCGGTTATTGCACGTAACCCCTCAATTACTGCGAGAAAACGAAAAATGCGAAACGGCAAAACTGATCAGATAGTTGGCTACAGCGTGCACATGACGTCAAATGCGTATATACGTTGGAACAGCAATATTTAGGACTATCATTGTGGCCTGATTCTCAAACGAAATACAAAACTAACGATAGTATAGGAGTGCACCGGTCGATTAGAGCCCGATTTCGTATTTCCAAACATATATAAATGTACAGCCTGCACAAATCTCCCCGTAGAAAATTCCATAACTCCCTCAAATAAGAAACGATACCAGGGAACGAGTTTATATTGTATATTAAAATATATGCAACTGACGGTCGAAATAACCAACCCGCACGTACTTTCGTATTGAGGAATAGCCAGTAACTTGCAAAAGAATTAGTGGAGGTGATGAAGCCTATTTACAAATTTCACCAAATTGAGTTATTATTTTTTCAACCCAGTTAAAACTCTAATTGCTTCCAGTAGCTTTGATGTACCCGTCCGACACGGAAATCAGAATACCTGGTTTCAATTCCAAGCAGAGCGAAATAAGATCTTTTTTTACAGAAAAATTTAGAATATTTTTAAGTCAGGGCATTGCTGACCATCCAAAATGTTAAGTCGAGATTTTTTTTGTTGACTTGAGCTTTTTGTGCAAAATTTTAAATAATCGAATTGACTACCCGCAAATCCTAGCAGAAATAAACCTGTATGTTTTTTCTAAATGATTACGAAGCCACATTGTGTTTAACATCAGTGGCCATTGAATTAACTATGAAGTAATGAGCTCCTCCGATTACACAGTACAACATTTTTTTGGTCATCAGCTGGAAACAACTACTCTCTACGCAATTTCTCAAGTACATCTGAAAACTAGAAAAGCCACTGAAGGATTTTGCTCGGAGACATCAATAAGGTTTTTTTTTTCGGTATCAACCGTATTTTCAATTAGACCTGATTTTTCGGAAATAAGACATTTTTGATAAAGTTTATACATCGTTAACCGTTTCGAATTGCGTTTTTATGTTTCCGAATATGTTGTAGATGTGGACAAGAAGAAATAAAGTGTAAAATAGACAAACTTCAATAAACTCCATCTGTTGCCGCAAAATTGCTTGAATGTCGCAAATTTTAATTTTATCATGTTTTTTACTGGAAACGTCTAAAGTATCGGTAACTCGGCATTTCTTAGTTTAGCAAAATGACTTCCAACAACAATACGAACAACTCTCTAGTACACGTCAACTGCATCTGAACACTCCTTCATACCGTTTTGGTACTAAGAATGTGAACTATTCTATATAACTTCTGTTTGTAGCATAAAATTTATGTCGCAATCAATGGAAGTTACAAAAAAGGCTAAAATATGATATCAATCGATATTCATCGAAGTTGACGCCTGTCGCGGTTTTGTTTTCTTTGGTGGCGATTCGAAGTTATGTTCTGACTCTGTATCGTTTGAGCTAAATAGAGGATCCAGAGGCAAATCTCTTTTAGTGTGTCCACTATATCTACCATATCTGGTACTTTGTGGGTCTTTAACTTTTTCATCTTCATATTGACATACTTTATGACTCCACCAACACACTTCCGCAAGCATTGCGTCCAACTTTTTGCCTTTGTATCTTTTTTCCATTGGCATTGCTACCTGGTGGAAATGCTCCCCTTGCTCGTCCGATTCGGTTGGCAATTGTTTCAAGAAGTCATCGAGGTGATGATACAAGAAATGCAGTTTCACTATCGTGAAGGCGTTGATGTTTTCATAACATTGAAGCATTGTTGTTACCAATTTGTTCACTCCATCTGGCTCTGCTCGATGCTTCCCCAAAACGCCCTCAATCACAGTTTTTAAAGCGTCCCCTGCTTTCCGGTGATCGTTTGTCAGTACGTTCGTGAATTCCTCGCTTTTGATCAATTTCCTGATGTCTGGCCCAGTAAGTACACCTGTTTAAAGTAGGAAGATTATTCGCAAAAAATAAATATCATTGCAGATGATTCAAAATCAGTAAAGATAGATATAAAAATATTTAAATAGACAACATTACCAGCTTTTATTTTAGCATCGCTGAGTTTCGGAAAAATGGTTTTCAAGCAATCAAAGACTTTTTCACTTCTTCTGACAATCGTTTGAATGAACTTTGAAGCGATTCCCAATTTTATGTGAAGCGGTGGCGGTTTACGATGTATAAACTTTATAAAAAATGCCGTATTTCCGAAAAATCAGGTCTGATTGAAAATACATTTGATACCGAAAAAACTACCTTATTGATGTCTCCGAGCAAAATCCTTCAGTGGCTTTTCTAGTTTAGTTCCCAGATGTACTTAAGAAATAGCGTAGAGAGAAGTTGTCTCCATTTTGTGTGTTGCACTGTGTTATTATCCGTCGTTACGTACCGGGTGATTATTCTTATTACTCTAATACCTTACACTTTTTATTTGTCCCCTTTTACATTTCCATAATCTTATTTTCAGTCAATTTTATAACCCTAAATAAACCTAATAAAGTAATCGAATTAATAATTTGCTGTAAATTTATAATAGCTCATTTTTCTTTAATTGGATTATTAAAATTTCACCAGTAATTTGTGAAATTTTCCTAATTTAGACGTAGAGAGCACTGATGTATGAAATAACTTTAGATGAATGCATTGAAAATTGCTATGCATTACATTTAATGGGTTCGATATTTTTTAATTTCCAATTTAAGGTGACACTATCTTCTTAATTTTAATTTTAAACTTTTCAAAGTAGAAAAATTTTAAGTTAAAAATATTTGAAATTGGACAGCTTCAAATAAAAAACATTTAAAATTACATAATTAGAAATTTAACAAGTTTAAATGTAGATAGTTGTGGTGAAAATATGTAGAAAACATGTAAAAATATGTAAACATAGAATTGAATTAATAAAATATCGGCATTAATACAGATGATACAGTATTTATAGTCCAAGAAAATTTGTTTGTCTCAAGAAAGTTTCTTTAATCAAGAACTTACCCTGAGACAAAAAATATTTTTTTTTCATAAAAAAATGGTTGTATAATACAGTTTCATACTGAACTTTAAAAATAAGTTAATGTGAAATTGGGCCCTCACATCGATTCTACCAAGCATATAAAATTTTATAGGAAATTTCTCTTATATTCTATCTTAAATGTCATATCGGCTCATTCCAAATACCAAACGATCGGTATATCGGAAATTGGCAAGCATCTTCAGAGGTTCCACAATCGAAATGACAATGCATTCAAACATTTTTATTTTTTATTTCTAGTAATTTCTAAACAGAAATATAATTTTCGAAATTCGAAATAAAGGTAAATAAACAGCAGTAGCCATAATGCCAAAGTTCATAACAGCGCCTGCAGCTATTAATCGATGAATGCGTTAAAATAATATTATTAACTTTCTTGAAAATAAATGGGCTTTCCCCATTTAGGCTCTTAAGCAGAACAAAAAATGCTTAATTTAACGCAATTGAATCAGTCATTAATGATTTAATATGGTAATTTGGTAACACCCTCATCTTCAATCTCGGGCTAAGCGCTCTTATGGTTTTCCTATTTAAGTCGGAAAATTATTTTCAATAAAAAAATTTAAAACGCATGATACCTATATATTTCTTAAAAGTTTCTGAATACTTAAATTTAACCTAAAATTAGTTTCTGATATCTAAGAACAAGGAAATGAGAATTAGCAGTCTCTTTATAAAGCTGTCTAATATGATAGAATTCTAAAAAACTTCTGAAGATTCTAGAGTTGTCAAATAAAAATCTAGATAATTTCAGAGAAATTTTTCTTATCTTACAGAATTGTGCAAAATATTAAGAAAAATTCGAGTCAGTTTAACCCTCTGTGGCCATACTGGTGCAAATCGGGCAGGCGAAAATTTCAAATGTCCCTCTCTCCCAAAAAAGGTGCATTAAAAAATTGTTGTATTTTATTTATATTCTTTATGTAGATTCGGTCGTATTGAATCAGTTCAATATCAGACATTTTTTTAACATAATTACATAACATTATTTTCTTCGTGGCTAATTCAGAATTAAAAGATTAATTTTATATTGGATTTGAGAATCTTAATACTTTCACTAGTGTTTTCGAGAATCTCCTTCGACTATTAATGAGATAATATTGTAGTCTCGTATATTAAACTGTTCATTTACAAAATCTCGATCATTTCTCGCATCGACGTGATCAAATACACTACTAATAATTTCAACTCGATATCGTTTGAAATTAAATTATTCTGCAAAATAAAAATTATTTAAGGAATCTGTATTATCGTCAGGGAATGACAGAAATTTTTAACGCTATGAATTTAACATTTTTTTAATGAAATTTTTTTTTATAAAAGATTTTCTTCTTCGCTTCCCTGGGAATCGAACAACAGAACTTCCGATTGCCAGTCAAGTGATTTTCCCTTAAGCTAATAGAGATGTCGAAAGAAGAATACTTTTAAAGAAATACAAGCATTAATTTGCCAGGTGTTTCCTGTCAACATTTTTCAAAGAATGTATATTATCCTAAGAGAATAACAGAAATCCTTACCGTCTTTTCAGACTACACAAAGCTTTGAATTAAACTTTTTTTTAAATAAGAGATATGCAAACAACCCTTTTTCAGAAATACGTACATAAATTTCAAGGGAAAATCACCCCACCTGCAATCGGAAGTTCTGTGGTTCCATTCCCAGCGGAGCGAAGGACAAGATTTTTCTTCAGACAAAATTTAATTTTGAAAATATTTTATTTATAGGTCGTCCTAGTTTGAAAAAACGTTAAGAAATTCTGTTATTCTCTTAATTTTGTTATGAAATATGCCGCATGTAAACTTGCAACCGGGGAGACCAACCGCAAGTGTGGCAATTTAGTCCGGGATATATGCCTCACTTTTCTCACTTTGGCGGAAGACATAATTATTTGCGAGATATGCCGTAGGTAAGCTCGCGGCTGGGGAAAGAAACCGAAGGTGTCCTAATTCAGTCCAGGATATTTGTCGCGCTTTTTCTACTTTGAAGGAAGCCTTACTTTGGTACCAGAAATGCCGAAGGTAAGCTTACGACTGGGGGCTGGGAGGACAAACCGCCGGTGTGGCAATTAAGAGCAAGATATTTGCCACACTTTTGCCACTTTGGAGGAAGATTTAATTTTGTTGCAAGACGTGCCGCTGGTAAACTTTCGTCTGGGGAAATAAACCGCAGGTGTGGCAATTCATTCCGGGATATTTGCCGCACTTTTGCTACTTTGGAGGAAGACTTACATTTTTCTTTGCAAGACATGCCGCGGATAAATTTGCGGCAGGAGAGATAAACCGCAAGTATGGTATTTAATCCCTGGAGATTTTCCGCCTTGTTGTCATCTTGGAGGAAAACTTAATTTATTTACGCAAAGGATGCCGCAAGTAAAGTTGCAGGTGAGGAAACCAGCCGCAGTTGTGGTAAGTTGGTGAAGGAGACTGGGAACACTTTTGATACTTTGGAGGAAGACTTCCATTTTTTATTTGGGAACAGATTGTACAGGGAGGACTTAGGTTTAGTAGACAAGCCACAGAAATGCTGATTTCAGGGACTTTTGAATCGCCGAATAATGAATATCATTAATCTATGTCATAATTGAATTTGTGAGAGGCTGCTACCTTAAGTTTATAAGTATTATTCTATTTGCGCAGCAGGCTCCCGATTTTGAAGCTAACATATGTGATATTGTGATAACATATGTGATATTTTTTTACATGTGAACATCAAGACCGAAACACATAATTTCTGAAAAAGCCATGGGTGCACCTGCAAGAAAAAAAATATGTCCGTAAAAAAGTTACTTGGTCGGATATTAATGGATTTTCATCAATTATCTGTCAGTTTCGTAAAACAATTCTCGAACTCGATGTGGAAGTTCTAAAATTGCTCATTACTTTTTTTCTTTGGCCTTGATGGATGCGTGTGCTTACGCGCTCTCGGTTCATGTTTGGAAGCTGCTGAGTCAGAAGTCTCAGGATAGGAATCATCAGCGTTGCAAATTTATAAATTATATAAATTAAATTGCTCAGATAAAATATTATTTTTTATATTCCAGTCTACATTTCTCATTTAAATAAGATTCAATATTTCATCTTTTCTTCTAGTTTCCAAGATTTACGTACAAGTTCGAGACTTTTTTTACACATTTTTTTCCGTGTGTAACACTGCGTTGAATATCAAGAAGAATTGAGGTATTTAGAGGTACTTATATAGTCTTAAAAATCCAAAGATTATCAAACGAGAGAAGTCCAAGTTAACTTATATTTTGTATCATGTAAAGTAAAGTTTATTACGAGTAGGTTTTGAAAGCAGTATTTTAAAAGGTGTTTGATAATCAATTATTTAAAATAATTACGGAGTTTTTATACCCTGAAACATGGGTTATCTCACCAGTAAATTTTATCCGAGCCAACGTAGAGAAATGCCGATGGTGGTAGATTCCACAAATGTGGCAATGGAGTATTTCCTCTTGTGACGCCTTTTTAAAACAGCAGAATGGGCCGTGGTAAACATTGCATTGTATAAATTGCATCGCGTGTATTATCTGGGCTAAAGAATTAGGTTTATCGACAATAGGAAAACTTCTAGTAAATATTGTTCGAGTTTTGTGAACTTATAGTCCGCTATTGTCACAAAATAAGTGGGATTTACAATTTAGATGCCTACGCTCTAATAAGTAAGGACTTTTCCACAAAAATTAATGATGTACCAATAGTGAATAAGAGCGATCTCGTATCATATTTTACAGTCACTCATAGTTACTCAACGTGTCAGCAATTGACATCACTCACTTTTTCGACTTAAAAACTAGGGGACTAAAATTTTCCCGCTAATAGTATGTCCTAGTATCACCCCGCAAACAAACACCAAAATAATAATGATGATCTCGACTGAGAGTCAGAAGCGCCATAAACGTACACGTATTTTTTCTTTTTTTCAGTTATGCCTACAATTTTTGTTAAAAAGAGAAAGGGCATGATTGCTATTTGCATGTCGCTAAAATGAATCAATTATCTCGTAAACATTACTAATTTTGACAACTTTATAATATTTGTTTTTTTGTATGTGTAAATGATTAAGAAACGTGTTAGTTCCTATAGGAAATAGATTTATGGAATGCAAATACTTTTGAAAAATAAACGTCAATTCTCCAATCCAACCTGCAATAAAATTATTCAAAATGACAAATAAAAGAGCTACCGGTGTATAAATTCGATAAAATGTTACAGATTATTCATTAGTTATACTAAGCACGAAATTTTTTACAAAACAGTTTATTCTATTTAAAGAATATGAAGATTCTTATTAGTAAACTTTTGTTCCATTTAGCGGTATTCCTTAATTCTGCTGGTAAATATAAAGTACATTATATCAATAATATCAAGTCTATTTCTAATAGCACTATTTTCTATTGATAATTATTAAAATAAAAATTATAATATAACATTAATGTATTAATAATAGGCTATTCCTCTTTTCTTTATATAATCAGAATTAGGCTTGTATCCAATTAAAAAACGTAAGAAATTGATGCCATTTTTTTCAAACATAAATTTTGCCTAACAAAAACACGTGCCAGACTAAATTTCATACTATTCACCAGAAATACAAAACGATGCATTATTTATTTCAATAGAGAAATGTTATAGTTGTGAAAAGGTTAAATTTTTATTATCATCAAACACGATGAAAAGTAACTTTTCTTCGACTTATTTTTACATAGTGGTTACGTAATCAAATATTCCTATTCAGAAAAAATAGGTAGACTATTAAGAAAAATTTCTTTTAAGAAATCACATATTTATGAGTTTTCTGCATACATATTTTATTCAGTAATTTTAATTTGATTAAAAAACCAGCTTAACAGAATAGGTCAAAATCTTAAATTGATAGGCAGGGGAGTTTCCAAATGGGTTACGGTTTTGTGCTAAACAAAGCACATCAGAACATTCTTGCATTTGACTTTTCGTCTTATTTTTTTATTTTCTATTTGAGGTTGCTTTGGCAGCTTTGGCAGAGGCGAAACCTAAAAAAAAACCAACGGCGATCATAAGACCAAAAGACGAGTGCATCAACTCACCACAAAGGTAGGCTGAGCAAGATAGAACGCGTCCCTGATTTAGTGTGCGGTTGACTATATAACATTTGACAGGAATTTTAAAGTCAAGGTTCGACAGTTCGCGCACGAACAGCGGATCCGTTATCATACACTTAACAATTCAAACCTGGTGATGAGCAGGCAGCACATTGTTGACAGAATACGGGTACTATCTATCGAAAGGAGATGTCTAGAGCGAAGCTAAAATAAGGCTCAAAGAACATAAATACCTTCAGGGAGCTCTAAAACGCCCTAATAACACCAGTGCAATAGTCCCCACTCATCACTACCGAGAAAGATGGGCGACTTAGCTGACCCGAATAATTACAGGCCAATCACTTGTTTGAACACGTTTTATAAGATCTTCACAGCTATCTAAATAATAGAATTGTTTATACTATCGAACCTGTGTGGAAAAAAATGAGAGAACGTGGCTCAAAGAAAGGCGTAGCAGAATGTCTGGAGAACCTACTCATCGATAGATGTGTCTGCAAAGACGCAGCATCCTACCAGCGCTAGCCATCGATAGACTGGATTGATTACCGGAAAGCTTTCAATTTGACCTCCCATAGACTTATTATCAGTCTTTTGGAAAGCTTAAATGTCCGATTAGCACATCATGAGGTACATATTAAGACTGAAAACGCTGTTTATAACCAAATTTATTATCCCATCTTGAAAACATCGCGTGACATCTATCAACGTCATATGTCAGAGAGGTGTCTTTCAGGGCGACACCATGATCCCATTCATCTTTTACCTCACATTATTGTCTCCATCTCTCGAACTTTGCTATTCCGAAGGGAACTTTTGAGGCAAGCCTGGAAATCGAAAGCGTCATATCAGCCATGTAGTTTACATGGATAAGTTAAGATCTATGTTAAAAACAAAAAGCAACTGCAACTACTTCTAGGGATTGTCGAAAAATACTCTAAAGAGATTGGAATAGAGTTTGGATTAGAAAAATGCGTCAAGGTTTATTTAAAGCGAGAAAAAGTTATTGGCATCCCCGAATATCCTGAATTCGTCGACAGAAGTGCTATACGACACCTTAGTGCTGGAGACTCTTTATATATAACTTGGCGTGGCACAGAGCCGCATTCAGAATGCGATATCTATAAAGAATATTCTCTGAAGCAGATACAAATTCTTTGACCGGCAAATTTGGTCTTACGAACTGACACTGAGAAGCAAACTATCTGCAATAAAGACGCTTTCGGTGCCAGTTGTACTCTAATAATTTGAAGTGGTTCCATGGACGAAAGATGAGCTCAGCTTCCTTGGTATCGGCACACGAAAGGTTATGCACATAAACAAAAAAATACAACTTAAGTCTTCTATTCCGCAACACTAAATCTCACGCCGTCAAGGTGGTCACGGAATATTGAATCCTGAACGTCTTCAGAACAGGATTATTTTAGGTACAGCACATAGAGTCGCAAATAAAGAGACCCTTTTCTTAAAATGGTCAGGAGGTATGAAGAAGTAGAAAAAGGAGTGTTTCTGTACAAGGCAGCGGAGGAGGCTGCTGAAACACTCGGACTTAACTTCAGTATCAGGGGTGAGCAGAATCAATCAAATCTTATCTATCTCGAGTACTCACTCCTGAAAGCCCGGATTCAGAAATCACAGGAGAAAAACTTCCGTAAACATCTCCTCGATAAGAGGATGCACAGCATCTTCCAAAGACATGTGGAGAATAAGTAGAAAGAGAGATACAGAGACCTTATAAAGGAGATGCGACGATTATACCTAAAATATTCCGTTAAATTAATCCAACCCAAGCTTTCACTGGTTAATAGCCTGAAAAGCATCCATGCGTGTGGACAATATGCTAAAACACCTGCGGAGAAAATGCAGAAGGCGGTCGTCCTTGGGTCGCTCCGTGTCCTCAGTGTACACGAGTCTTTTGCCGGTTCTTCGTATTGATTACATCAGAGACTTTAACCACCTATCTCACATTCGTGAAACGTGGTTGTGGCAGAAATTTTACCGCGATTTCGTTGGAATCGGGTGCAATTTTTTAGATTAGCACCCGCTCCCGGCGAAATCCTGCAGTTGTCCTCATTACAAACTTTTAATTATATATGTAAAGGTGCGTATAGTTTTTTGTAAATAATGCACTAAAAATCTAGTGTAAATTTGTAGTTATTAAAAAGCCCAGACATTTTATTTGTGTTGAGGATACACTCGTAAAATGCATCACTTTTAGGACTATGGATGTATAAATTTTCCACTTCCCTGTCATCATATGCCACGTTAAATTTTATGAAGTTTAAACATCTCGTACCAATCGTACCAATCTCACGGAATATCAGAGATAAAAAATTCGAATGTTAAGCTTTTATGATGTTGGTAAAATAATTATAGTTTCAACTTTCATTTACTCAATAACTTGATTTTAATTATGCATTGGTGGATAAAAGTATCCAAGTTATCTTTGGAAACGGTTTCAATTAAATACTGTTGCTTTTTTTTCTATCTAAGGCACGGTGGTTTCCCTTCAATAGGTTTTCCTGGGTGACAGGGATTGACAAATGGTCAACTACTCTGATTATTTTCGAAATTTTTCAATCTCTCTAGCTACATGTTGGAAAAATTCTTGACATCCTTCGTGGTACAAAAGGTTATAAGTTCTATCACACATACGTAAAAATTAATTTATATTGCGTAGGTATACAAGAAAGTGTCGTGTGCGGTGAAATAGACCGCCATACCTATATGTTTTTGGGGTCGTTGAATCTGAGTATGGAGCAATTTAACCCTGTCAGGCCTCAGTTCGACCCTAACCTCAAAATACATCTTAAAATTGATTTAGTGAATGATATCTTTCGAAAGAAGTGTATCTTCTTATTTTTGCGGAAGGTGAACCTGAATATGGTGCCCGTTTAGCCCCACCAGCTCAATGTTGGTTCCTAAACTTTAGAAAGCTTAGAAATACCCAAATGACCAATTTTGTGGTTAAAGCATAACTATTAATGACTGCAATCTTTGGGAAAAAGGTGCCCTCCTATTTTTGAGGTCGCTAATTCCGAATACAGTGATTATTGCTATACTTCAGCAGGTTCACTATACTGTCCTAACCTCATGAATAACTACGCCGCGCTTTTTTCTTTTTTAAAGAAAGATGAAATTAGAATTCTGTGATGTTAAAAAGGATGATCCTATATAAACAATGGAAGTAAAACGCGTCACGTAGTATTGATGAACGATTCCTAAGCCTTCTTTTTTTCTTCTGTGATAGTATGCTTTTTTATTAACTAAATATCTTTAACGTTTGAACCAACATAATTCAGTCACGCTATTTATTTTATTTTTTTACATCCTGACTCAGTGACCCCAAAAGTATCAGGATACACTTTTTCTGAAGGTTTCATTTACTAACTCGAGTTTTAGCTGTTTTTTGAGGTAAAGGACGCACTAAGAACTAATGTAGCCAAATGAAACGCAGATTTCGGATTCAGCTACTCTAAAAACATATGGATATGGTGGTCAGGTTCACCATAAATGACATTCTTTTGTGTGTCTGTGTTATCATAAGTCCTAAGTTCATATAATACAGTCCCTATTCTAAGAGTTCCGGTTTTAAAATGTAAAAAACTAATAGTTGTTGTTATTCAATTCTCCAAATTCAACACAAAATCATGAAAAAGGTGAATTTCGTGAGATTTTTTAAATAGAAGCAATCGGCTCGTACGTACCCTACATGTGGTTGCGTGTTGTTTTTTTCAAACAAGTGATATAGCCTTATTGAATGGTACCAAATATTGCAAGTTTGAGTGCGTCTGATAAACCTCGCGCTTCGCGTTAGAATATATATTCTTTGCATTTGAAATGCTTGAATAAAACTTTATCGAAAATATCTCTTTTAGATCGCAGTATTTATATACATCCTCATAATCTAAATTTTCCACTTAATTAAGTATAGTTAAATATAAAATTTCTCCAAGCTCTGTGGGTTTTAAGGTACAGATTCGCATTGCAATACTTGCGCTGCGCTCCCAATTTTTTAAGGACATTTGTAAAGAGGTTTCGCTCAAATTTGTTTTTTCTTAACTTTGGTCGTTCTTCCACAAATTTGTTATTGTTTTGTTTTTAATGTTATTTTTCACAAATAAAACAAAAAGTACGCGTCCTATCATGAAGCGATTCTTAACGAATTTATCAATCTTTTTTGAGATCACAATTTTTGTTAATTTATCTTTTGTCGTATCCTGCATAATGTAAATGCACTAGTAATCGTCACCTTAAGCCAAATTAAAAATTCTTATAACTGTTTTAAAAATATACTTCATAATTTTCTCAAAGGGCTTTTAGATTAAAGCAGATATAGAGAAATTCAATTTTGAGTACTTAACATGATATTTGTTTAAGAGTCAATTTTCATTCACCATAGTCATAGTCTAACGTTAATTATTATTAACACGTTGTAAGTTACACCTTACAGAGATGTAACACGGTGCCCCGTCTCTAGATTACTAACTAGACGAAGTTTATCCTCAAATCCTCAAAGTTATATTCTATCGCTCTCTTTTCTTATTCGTAACGTACAGTTCGCTTTGTGTTGCCAAGGAAAATCATAATTAGTAAATTATTCAAAGTTCTTAAACGAGAAGGGTAACATTAGTCTTTTTGTTACAAATGCCGCCCGCTATGATAAAGGCTCTCGATTGAAGATTATAGAGCTTAAAATGGTAAATTAGCCGCCCGCTATTCAGTATCACAAATCATAATTTTAATTTAAAACATTTCCACAATTCAAGGAATAACATTTTGTTAATACTCAGAGAAGTTAAATAACGTATCTTATTTTAGACTGTTGGACAACTCTTCAGCTCCCACTAATGAAAAAAACAAGAGACAAACTTTAGATATAGGTCGATCGTATTCAGAAGTGGCAGTCTTGATTCTAACTGTTTGAATCAGTCCCTCCTTTCCCACGTTAGATATAATAATTCGACCTAATTACCATTCACACAAAGGAAGAGCATTGTGTCTAATAAGCACCATAGAACCGATTTTAATATTATTATGAGGACTTCTCCACTTATAACGTTGTTGTAACGAGTGTAGGGACTCCACATTCCACCTGCGCTAAATGATTGAGATATGCGTTGTACAATTTGCCAGCCAGTTAATTTGTTTTCAGGAATCAGCTCAACAGATGGTTCAGGAAACTCGTAAGAAGAGCTACTATTAAAAAATGTCCTGGAGTAAGATATGAAAGATCATCAGAGTAGTCGTGAATTCTTCGAAAGTTAGGGTGTGAGTACCTACACATCTACTTAAGTGGTGTTTCAAACTTTTGACACCTGCCTCCCATAACCCTCCAAAATTAGGAGCTACAGGGGGATAAAATGCCAAGAATTGCCTTCGATAAATAAGCTATTGAGCATATCAGGATCTCGACGCAATTGTGCGAGGTTAGGTCTAACTCTCGATCAGCGCCCTGAAAGGTCGTACTATTGTCACTATAAAGATGAGCAGGCAGACCACGACGAGATAAGAAGCGCTGGTAAGCATTTAAAAAAGCTTGAGACGCATAGTCCGACACTAGTTCCAGATGAATCGCTCTCATAACACAGCAAACGAAAAGTGCAACATAACCTTTATAGCGTTTATTCCCTCTACCTAGTGCGAAACGAATTTGAAGGGGACCCGCATAATCTACTCCTGTATCAGTAAAGGGTCTACAACAAGTAGTTCTAGAGTTCGGTGGACTACCCAATAATTGTTTAACAGTAGCGGCACGCTCGTGAACGCAAATCACGCATTGACGAATGATACTTTTTACAAGACTCCGACCTCCGTTAATCCAGAATCCTTGACGTAAAGTATATAAAGTTAATTGATTACCACGATGCATAGACCTTAAATGAGCGTGCCATGCAATCAACTCAGATATTCGATGAGTAGTTAGGATTTTAGGATGCTTCTCGTCATAACTGATCGGAGCTTGTTACAAGTGACCTCCCAGTCAAAGAACTCCTGAAGTATCCAAGAATGGATTTACCGCCGTCAAGGGTGAATTAGATGGAATAGATTCTCGCTTATTTAAAGCGCAAATTTCGTTCACGAAAGCGATGTTTGGAAATAAAGAATCCAAAACAACGATGCTTGTTTTATTTCAGATGTCTCGAATAGGAGAGACTGATTCGCTTCTTCAGAAACCGATCGCCTTCCCTATTTTTACGAAAAGCATAAAGCGTAAACAAACTGCGTTGACTCTTATTAATTTCGGCCAAGAAGCTGATTTTCATTTATTTTCCCTCACTACATGATGCATAAATTGTGCTTTAATAAAATTGTGCGTCAATAAAAGTCGCAAAAGACATTGCGGCACCACTTGATCGTGTCATCACCGGGCCGAAAACATCTGAATGGACGAGTCCAAGCATTTTTTCGCTTTTTTTCAGCGATACTTTAGGAAATGAGGCTGCACTTTGTTTCCTGTGACGCAAATTTCACAAAAAGGCATTTTTCAAAAGACGCAAGCGACATACTATTCACCGTACTCTTCGAAATTAGTTTTTTCAAACCTTTTCTCGTTAAGGTGGCCATATCTGTTATCCCATTCTTCAAATTCGCTTGTTTTTGAACTTGCTGAAGCTGCGGATTCCACTGTTGACTCAACATAGTAAAGATCGCCTCTTCTATTAGCCTTCAAAACAGATTGAGAATTTCAATTTAACACGACTGCGTAGTTGTCTTTGAAATTAACTTCGTAATCTTTTGCAGTTGTTTTCGAAACAGATAAGAGCTTAGTTACACAAAGAGTATTGTCTGGTCTTATGATGTTTTGATTACCATCGTTCGGTACAGTAAGATAAACAGTACTCTTTCCGATAATTTCAGTTGGTATATCTACTGCTAAACGTACCTTTAAATTTGCCACAGGATAAAAAACTGTAAACTTATTCATATGGTGATACGTATGTGACGTCGCTCCATTATCTAAACACCAATCATTGTTTGATGTTGGCTCAGCATTCAGAGCAACTGCTATCGAGGCTCTTTTTTCGACAGCTGCAGAATCTACTATATTCTTGAGGCGATCACATTCTTTAAGTCCCCAAGTTGCTTCCTTGAACGACTTTGGCTCCAGAATCACAGCAGCTGCGGACGCTTCTTCCACATTTGAAGTACTCTGCTTCTTATTTTCTTTCTTGCAGCAATCCGCTTCTGCGAATCATTTTTGTAGTGTTGCGGCTTATTCCTGTTTCCAGCCGATTTTGCATAGAATGCACCCTGGGAATGCTGTTCTTTTTGTATAACTTTCTCTTTTCTAGCGTTGTACTCTTCGTGAAGTTTAATATTCAGAGTCAGGCGTAGGCAGATCGTCCCTCGCTTCTATGACACGGCGGAAATTTTCGTAGTTGTCAGGAATGCTATAAAGTAATAATATGGTTAGAAGATCTTCAGCTATTAAAATCTTCATTTCAACTAATTTATCCACAGTTCCAAAGAATTTTTTAAGGTGCTCCATCATATTTTCACCATCCCGCTTTTTTTGCCAATAACAGCTGTTTTAACAGCGTTGCTTTGCTAGCTGGTCCTCTGGGTGACTGGTCCTCTCCACATAACTCTGATGGACTCATAGGAAGGATTATGTCTGTTCTAGCCTTTTGATCAGCTTTATCCCAAGCTGCCTCTGCATTTGCATTAGTTACATCTTCTTGTGGTCTAGTTTTAGTTCCATTTACGTACGACCAAAAGTCATTTTTAATCAGGTGGGCTTCCATCTGAAGCTTCCAAGTATCGAAGTTTTCTTTCCCCAATTTTTCAATGTGCATTGTGTGACCCGAGATGATTTTTTTTAAACTGTTGTTTATACACTGAGTTCAGCGACTTTTTCTTTTAAAAAAATAATAAAACGGTTATAAACCTCACATAACAAGGAACATTTGATTTTAAGGTTAACTTTAGAGACTCGCTTAGACAAAACACGACACTTGAGTTTTTGAGGTTATCATTCGAAAAACGAACGCGAACCCACACCTAGGCAAAACACGAAACACGATTTTTAGGTTACATTTTGGCGTCCGCAACTTCCCTGCAGTTTTCAATCTGTTTAAGACTTTCCCAAACACAAAATTAGCTAAGTTAGGGTTCTGGGCCCCATAACCTGTTGTGAATGATATGTTTTATTCAACAACTACACTGTTAAGATGATTATAACAGTATAATGATCGAAATTCTAAAATCTCTTTTTCTGTGGATTTATATATATATATATATATATATATATATATATATAGAATGTCCAAACAGC
>JAAAKG020085310.1:0-16599 GCA_010014905.2 Druon quercuslanigerum | reverse complement strand
ATTTAAATAACACGTTCACTCTGCAACACTGCTCCGACCCAGGTTGCTGATCAATCTCTCTAGCAATCACCCCAAGTAATTGAACAAAAACCATATTTAAGATAAACAAACATTTTTTTGGTTCTATATTAAAACAATAATATGTTTGAGATTAGGAAAGGAATTGTTCCATTTAACGAAATTTGGTGCGATTTAATTTTTTCCTTTTATCGAAAATTTATTTTTGGTTCAAAATCAATCTTTTTTAGTTGAAACTCAAATATTTTGTTAAAAAATCGTATTTTTTGGTAGAAAATTTTTTGCTTGAAAACTCAACACCTTGGTTAAAAGTCGAACTACATTCTTAAAACAATTTTTTGTTGAAGATTCATAATTTTAGTTGAAAATTCTTTTTGGATTGTTGTTAAAATTTTCTTTAAAAAATTTCTCTTTGGTGCAAAATTGAACTTTCATGTAGAAAATTTCTTTTTTTTTTTTCTTGAAAATTATGCATGTAAAATGAAAATTCAACTCCTTGGTTAAAACTTGAAAACATTTTCTTAAAATTTTATTTTTTGTTTAAACTTCCTTTTGTTGGTTTAAAGTAAGTTTTAACTGTAAATTTAACAATTTTATTGAAAATCAAGAATTTTTTAAAAAGTGTTAATTGTTGTTTTATTCGAATTGTTTTTTTTTTAATATAAGCCATTAAATTTTTTTTATATTTATTAATTTTGTTGAAAACTTGTCTTTTTTGTTAAAAATAACTTTTTTGTATGAAAATCAACTGTTTTGGTTAAATTTCAAGTATTTTGTTAAAAATGTGCAAATATTGGTGTGATATAATTGCTTTTTAAAATTTTTTAAACCTTTTTTTATTGAAATAATAACTATTTTTTGGTTGAAGATTTATAATTGTAGTAGAAAGTTTCTTTTCTTGGTTAAAAAGTAAGTTTTAACTGAAACTTAACTATTTTGTTGAAATTTCAACTGGTTAATTGTAAATTACGTATTTTGTTGAAAATTTCGATGATTAAATGCAATTGTTAAAAAAATTGTTTTTTCATAAAATATAAACTATTACATTTTTCGTTATATATTCATCTTTTCAAATTTAAAATTTAACTCCTTGCTTGAAAATTCCCTTTTTTTGGTTAAAAAGTAATTTCTTAACTAAAAATTAAAATATTTTGTTTAAAATTCAACTAATTAGTGGTAAATTACGTTTTTTGTCGAATTCAGTCTTTTTGGCTTCTTGTATAAGATTAATGAATTAATTTATTAATTAATTCTCCTCGATGAAAATCACATTCATTGTTCAAATTATTTAGTTGGACATTTATATAATTGGTTATAAATTTTTGTTGTTAGAAAACTGATCTTCTTGGTTTAAAACTCAACTATTAAATTACAAATTTATCTATTTTGTTGAGAGCTCCTTTTTTGGGTATAGAATTATTTTTCCTGGTTAAAAATTCATCTCTTCAGTTGAAAATTTACGATATTTGAATTTTGTAGGAACCCTCTTTAATTACCTAATTAGCCTCAAAGCTAAAATTCCTTTCTTTCACTCTCTTAAAAAGTGATATGAATTAAGTGAATTATCAAATTGATTTAAGTTATTGCAAAAACAAAGAATAAAAAATTCCCGTAAAGAAAAATTCAAGAGCCTAAATTATTGGCAAAAAAATCCGACCTTCCATCTGCAGAAACTCCAATATTCCGCAAATTCTTTTCTTCCTCACTCCTATCTATACTCTATCCGCTATCGTATTCCAGGATCTTTCTTCGCCCTCTGCGCGGCATCGGCGTGGGCATAAAGAATTTTCGGCTTCCTCCTTCACCCCCCTTTCGTCCGGCGAAACAAGATTACGCCGATGTAGTGTACAGTATATCCTTCTCGCTCCCCTCGCCGCGATTCGGCATCACCACCACCCACCCGATGTGTGTTGTGTGACCAAACCTAACCCTGTTGCCGGTTCTCGTTCTCCAGGCTCGCTCGGTCCGCCACTGGAGGGGAGAGTCTCCGCGCATGCGTCCACTCGCTTATCGAGCCATGGAGGGGTCACAAGGTGCCTCGCTCTTATCTATGTGCGTGCGTCCGTGAGCACTCCCTCCTGTCGCTCCGTCTCGCTCAGCCGCGTGGCTCGATAGAGAAGGGCAGTCTGCTCCTTGTGGAGGGGGGAAGCACTGGAGGAAGGAGCAGGAGGGCGCTGGCATCGCTGTCAGACAGTCGCTGTCGCGCCAGGCAGGACCCCGCTAGCCGAGCCGAGCAGTCGCAAAAATTCCGTCGTCTAACCAGCGTCGCTCGCATATACCTTTTTCACCCTCTGAATCGCATCGAGGCTTCCGTCAGCTGCAATATTCTAGTACACGTTGTCCCAAAAGCTCAGCCGGTCGGTCCCTCGCTGTCTCCCGCTTGTTTCAGACCGTTCGCGAGTTTGTGTGTGGGTGAAATTTTTCTTTACGTTCTTGGTGGAGAGACACCGAGGATCGAAGCTTGCTGCTACTGCTGATGCTGCTGCTATGAGTCGGGAGAACTGTGCTTTTTGCATCCGGCGTCGTGAGTGACAGGAAGGAGGGAATTATTCAAATCAAAGTAAACACAGAGTTATTTGTTCTTCGCAAATCTTCTTCATCGGACGTGATTCGTGTCAGTGTCAAAGTGATCAAATCAAAGCCGAATTCTCAATTCCGAGTACCTTTATGTTACGTCGGACCGTCGATTTAATAATCGAAAGTGTAGCAAGTTGGTGTTTTCGTGCCGATTTTAGACAGGAAATCGCTCACCAAGAAAAGCGAGACTGTTTGACCTCGTCATAACCTTTCACGGCGACATCGTGGGCGAGATCTCGGACCTCGTGTTCCGGCATAAGGTATTACCTACATTCCATTCGCATATTATCTAAGGTTATGTGCGCATCGAGAATGTGTCTGGATTTCCGAGTTTTTCCGGAATTTTCCTCCGGATTTCGAGGTTAGGTTGCCAAGTTGTTTTTCGAGTTTTCCCGGCGAAAACTCGGAGGATGTATGTTTATACGTCGTGCAAGCATCAATGCTGACACATGCTGTCCGGCGCAATTTTCTCACGCAGCTAGAAATTCTCGCTGACGACGTGTGCGTGTGGGTGACGTCATCGGTCGCGATAAACGCGAGTTTCCACAGTCGTGGGTAGGAGTAGCGAGCCGCGTTGCCACCTCCGCAATTACTTTTTCCAAGAAATTTTATTTTTTAGTGTACTAAAAATTATTTTCAACTTGCCGCAAACTTGGTTAGTTGCATTTTATGACCATTCGGAAAATTGGTTTTTCTAACCTATTAAACACTGTTATATCCGTCTGTGTTGTGTTTCTTTTTTTTTTTGTTATAGGAAACAATGGAAGGTTGATACCGCACTCAAAGACATTGTAGATAAACAATAACGTATTGAATTTTTATACAGTGTTTTGGGGTAATTCTGAAGGCTTGAATTCGGACATTTTTAATGTGTAAAATATTTTAAATTACGTGCTTTTGAAATCTATAATTTTCGAGGTTAAAACGGATTAAATTGTTCCAAATTTAATTATCTAAAATTTATAATTTGACAATTAGAAGCAGAAACATTGAAAAGTGTATGGGTCATTGCTTAAAAGATGTTTTCCACTTTTTCTTTGAATTAGCACATTTTTTTATACAAATGCCTTAGTAAAGTACTGATATAAAATTTAAAATGAAAAATTGCTAAATAATGTAGGAAGTTATCAGTTTAAAACCATCCTTAAATAGGATCGGATTGAAGATTTATAAATTAAATAATTTCAAATTAAAAACTGAATTGTCAGTATAAACTAAGTGTTTTTAATTTTAAAAGCTTCCTCAATCACAATGGAAATAATCAATACTTAAAATTGAATTATTATTAAAGTTTATTATTAACAAACAGTAATAATCCATGAGATTATATAATTTACTTCTTCTGTTTATTACTTCTCTTTATTACTAGTACTTTTAACAACATGATTAAAGTTGACTTCTTTAAGTTAAAAATAAATTATGACCCAAAAGTATTATTATCAGCGTGTCCAAACTTCATTTGATAACCCTGCTTAAAGTTCAATATATCTCTTTTAGCCGAAATAGGAAAATTTGTTAAATCGTGTCTATGTTTTCTTCCACTATCTCACTTTTTCATTATTTTTCTGAATATATGTTTATATTAAATTATATGGACTGTAAAATTTATTTTAATAATGAAAATTCAAGAAAAAGACAATTTCGGTGTAAGTTTTTATACGAAAAATTTTAATATTTCTAAACTTAGTCTAACCCAACGTAAATGATAATAAGAGCCAGCAGCATAAATTATAATATATTGGGGGAGTCCAAAAGCTTCATCCCTCCTTCCGCCCAAATAAATTTACATGAAAAATTGGGTGACGTTCATAAAGTAAACAAACGAAAAGTAACTGAATGCTTATTTTACAAAATGAAAATGATTTTATCAACATTTTAGTTCAATTTATAATTTTTAACCAATTCCTTCCAAATTTTTCTTTTTGTTTTATAACAATTGACTTTTGTTTTATCTTTAAATAGTGATTAAAGCTGTATAATACTTGAATTTAATTTACATTCTTGAACTTTCACGTTAAATATCAGTCGATCTTTTGAAATTACTGAACTTTTTCCGCACTTTGTAAGCGGAAACCCCGCTGATTAAATTACAAAAATTATAGGTACCCCACCTAGTTAAAATAGCCTCGAAATTTCC
Organism: Druon quercuslanigerum; assembly: GCA_010014905.2. Taxonomy (NCBI): domain Eukaryota; kingdom Metazoa; phylum Arthropoda; class Insecta; order Hymenoptera; family Cynipidae; genus Druon; species Druon quercuslanigerum. The sequence goes on along the minus strand of JAAAKG020085310.1, from coordinate 11,867 downwards.
ACTATCACTTTTATACGTGTTAAGTTTCCTTGCCTTCATATCCTGCTTGAAACGCACCGTTGAATATCCAGTACAATTGGGTTCGATTGTGACCGAGATAAAGATCGCTTCGATCGAATATTCGAAATGAATAAAAACTATTGTTAATAAAAGTAACGTCGCGTTGCGTAAATGTTGAGTGGAGAAATTCAAACACATACCGGTATTTTTTTAGAGCGGGAAAAACCGGGAAATTTACATATTTTTACCGGCTTTCCCGTATTTCAAAATTCGCGCGTTTTCTCTAATATGCTTTCTCGTAATATTTAAAATTCTGCAATTTTGAAAAGTGAAAATAACAGTGTTTTAGTTAGAAAATCTTGAAAAATTCTGTGATTTCAATATAAAGTTTTATCTTTGAATGGGTAATTATAAGACAATTTAATGTCAGGCCTTGAAACTAAATTTTTTCTGAGATTAATTTTTGTGCGTTTAGAATTTTTAATTTCGCGATAATATTCAACATTTCGGAACATTTCCTTTACTGATTATTTCTAAATTTCATATTGAAAGCCTTGATAGTTTAATTTCAAAAATTGGAATCATGTTACAGCAATCTCGGTTTTGTATTTTTTTAATTTTTACTTTTAAATGGAATAAGTTGAAGATTAAAAAAAAAAAAATAATTTCAAATTCAACAATATTTTATTGGAAAATTTCAAGAATTGATAATAATTATGAAGGAAGGTTTTTCATTTAAAAATTCAGTTTGAAACCTATTTTAATAATGTTTGAAATTGATACATTTAATGGAATAAGTTAAGTAATTTTAAATCGTTATAAATTTAGTTATGAATTTTCATGTTGAGCGCTAAATTAGTAATTTTACCCTTCCATAGGTTTAAATTTTGTAATTAAAATTAAATTGGTTCAATTTTAGAAAATATCATTAGAAACTTAAATGTTATTAATTTTTATGCGTTATAAATTTACTTCAAATAATTGAAATTTTCAAGGATTTGATTATTAAAATAGTTTTAATATCACAATTTTTGGCGATTAATTTTTTTTCAGTTCGCATTCGTTTAAGTTTCTGAGTAGAAATTTGGTCATTTGTACTGTTTCCCACTCGAGTATACTTTGTATTTTAAAAGTTTTTGTTTGAATAATTCAATTCATTTTATGAGTGTAGAAAAATTCTAGAATTTCAGAAGCTTTAAAAGATTCAATTTACTTTTCAATTTCAAATTGTCAAATTTTTATCGCTTTTATTTGTAAGTAATACATTAAATAAAAAGGTTTTTTTCGGGAGTAAATTTGATTAACTCAACCAAAAAAATAATCGCAAAAAATATTGAGAAAAAAGGTAATTTTTGTTTTCACAATTTTATAAATTTGTAGCTAAATTATTCCACTTAAAAAAGTTGAATTTCGCAATTTTACTTTTATAAGAAAAGAAAGAAATTATGGTATTAATTTTTTTTTTTAATTTGAAGAAGAACTTGTTTGTTTTTTATATTTTTGTTGAGTTCGAAACAACGAATTTAAATTTTTTTTTGAACTGACAGAAGGAAGATGGCAGATAAGCTATATATTTTTTTTAACTCATTTTTTAAGAATCGTCAGATAAATGTTGAATCGAATCTAATCAAGATTCTTTGCTGTTATTTATTTTCTTGTAAAAGTAATTTAAACTATAAATTAACAAAAAGGCGTTAGATTCATATTTTATGATTATCTAAAATATTCTTATTTAATTTTTATGAATTTATTTGAATCCATGTATACAAGGTTTCTTTATTTAGGATTTTAATCTTTTTTGCAAATTATTTTGAAAGGGAAATCGTAGATCTTACTCAATCACGGAAGTAAAATTTCGCTTAGCCACAAGTTTTTTTTTTATTCGAGTGTTCCATTGTTAAACACACATATAAATATTCAAATGAGCGGTTATAAGTCTATTTTAAGTCAAGGCCTTGAGGACTGTTTTCAATATGTTAATTTTGAAATACGGCTTAAAACCCCCGTAATCGATTTTTTAAATAAAGGACTACTTTATAAAAACTTGACCAAAGAAGGCAGAGATTGTGAGAGTTATTTTTTCAGTTTTAAGCAACTTTATATTTTTAATGAATAATTGTTGAAAAGATGTAAACAAACTAAAAATTAATTTAGAGTACGTAGGAGGGAATCTAATCTTGCAACTGGTTTATTTGGAAAATTATAAAAGTTTAAGTGCAAAAATTTTATTCAGATATTTTGAATTTTTTTCGAATTAGATTTTTCTAAAAATTGCAGAGCCATTACAATTTTAAACAGTTAATACTCAATAAAAAAAATCTAATAGGAGACGGAAAATTGTATGGAAAAATGAAATTAAAAAAAGCGAACTCTGAAGCTAAACAAATTTCTGTTTGCAGTAATAAAAACCGAACTGCAAATTAAAGCTACTACTAACAATTTCCTACAATAAAATTTAAAATCAAATGCAGTTAAACTGCCAAATTAAAGATTTTAAACTTTTACAAATTGTAGAGTTTTAAAATTTAAATTTAGTTCCACAAATAAAAATCTACGTTATTATTTTTAATGTTCTAAATTGAAGAATTAATCAATGAATTCATTTTAAAAAAATTATATGATTTAAATTAATTTTAGGCTAGAAACATTACAAATTGAACAATTACATTTTTTTATAAACTGAACACTTCTTAAATTAAAAGTTAAATTATTTTCATTTTGAATAGTTTAAAAATCCCTGAACTGCTTAAGAATTTTATTTAAAAATCTTTAAACTTCTACATGTTATTTTACACTTTTTCATATTTTAAATTATTTTTTAAATTTTGTTGTTTATATGATTCGACTTGTTTCAAAAAATTCCCTACATTAAATAAATGTGCCCTTTTTAGAATAAATATGCAACTGTTTGGTTAAAAATTAAGTTTTTTGCTGAAAATTAATAATTTCTGGTTGAAAATTTAAGTTTTTTTTTTTACAGAAAAATCGTCTTTTTGATTGAAAATTCATCTCTGGTTAAAAAAATTTTTAATTAAAAATTTGACTATTACAGTTAAAGTTTCGTGTCTTTGATTAAAAATTCAATTATTATGTTTAAAATTCTTTTTTTTTCGTGTGTAATTTATTTTTTATTTAGATGAAAATTATCCTTCTTTGGTAGCAAATGAATCTTTTTGTTTTTAAATCTGTGTTTTTTTGTGTCTCAAAATTACAAGTGGCTGGTCCTTTTTTTTTGTTAAAAATTAACTTCTTTGAAAATTTATATTTTCAGGTTGAAAATTCAATATTTTTAAGGAAAAATAAACTTAAAGTAACCTCGTCATTTATTGTTTATTTGAAAATTTAAATAATTTGCAAAAAAAGTCGTTTCTTTTTTTTGTTAAAATCTGCAACCGGTTTGGTTAAAAATTGACTTTCCTTTGAAAATTCTAATTTTTTTACAGAAAAATCAGTTTTTGGCTAATTTTTTTTTTGTTTATTTGAAAATTTAAATAATTTGCAAAAAATTAGTTTCTTTTTTTTTTTTTTGTTAAAATCTGCAACCGTTTGGTTAAAAATTGACTGTCCTTTGAAAATTCAATATTTTTACAGAAAAATCTTTTTTTGGTTTAAAAGTTCAACAGTTTGGATAAACTTGTTTCTTTTTTGTGACTGAAAATTCATATTTTCGGACGGAAAATTTAATTTTTTTTTACAGAAAAATCGTCTTTTTGATTGAAAATGCATCTCTGGCTTAAAATTTTTTCAATTAAAAATTTGACTATTACTTTGTTTGGTTAAAAAATCAATTAATATATTTAAAATCCTTTTTTTTCATGTGAAATTTATTTTTCGTTTAGATGAAAATCATCCTTCTTTGGTAGCAAATGAATCTTTTTGTTTTGACTTTTTTTGTTGTTAAAATAACAAAAATTAACTTCTTTGAAAATTTATATTTTCGGGTTTAAAATTCAATATTTTTACAGAATAGTAACCTCAAAGTAGCCTCTTCATTTATTGTTACAAATTGATATTTCTTTCGTGAAAACTCTTTTTTTGAAACTTTATCTGTTTAGTTAGGAAATCAAATCTTCTTGTTTATCAATGTGCTCTTTTTTATTTAAAGTAAAACTGTTTATTTGAAAATTTAAATAATTTGCAAAAAAAAGTCGTTTCTTGTTTAAAATTATTATTCCTTTTCAGTAGAAAATTCATCGTCTTTGCTAAAAAATGAATCTTGTTTTAAAGTTTTTTTTTTGTTAAAATCTGTAACCGTTTGGTTAAAAATTAAGTTTTCTTTGAAAATTCAATCTTTTTACAGAAAAATCATTTTTTGGCTTCAAAGTTCAGCAATTTGTATGAACTTGTTTCTTTTTTTACTGAAAAGTCCTTATTTGTTGACGAATCGTTTTTTCATAGGAAAATGAGACATTTTAGTTCTAAATTAATCTCTTCGTCTAAAAATTTGAGGATTATTTTGTCTACAATGGTTTCTCATACAATTTATTCCTTTTGGTGTGTCCCCTGAATTTTGGCCGACCTTGAAAAAAGTATTTAGTGGTTAAGTCTCTTTTTAAGAATTGCTTCTTTTATCCTACCAAATTAAAACAAAGTTCTAAAGATCCTTCACGTTTATTTTAAAAAACTTAGTAAATATATTTCTAAATATTCTTTGTAAAATTATTTTTCAAAATAAAAAATCATTTTCAGTTTTCAAAGAAAATGTTCTTTATTCTTCGGAAGCCTTTCGAAATTCTTTGAAAAAAACCTCTAAGTTGTTTGTTTGAAGTCTGCCAAAATCTATATTTTGTTTTAAATTAGGCCGTGGGTTATTTTCAATGAAATTTTGGCATTTAAATACTTAGTTTTTAATGTTTTAAAAACTTCTAAATATCTCCTGAACTTACTCGAATTTTCTAAGAATAGCAGGTGTAATAAACAATTTATAAATATACCTGAAATTGTTCAGTGTGGAAAAAATTGAAATTTCCGCGAATTATTATCTCCTGAAAACAACAGTGATATATGGGTTTTGAAAAAAGTTCAAGGGTCAGTACTTAGGTTCGGCGAATTTCGAATCATTGAAGGGCGTGTCTTTCCGACACGTCGACATTTCCCCCTAGCGACCGAACCATTTTATGCGCCATTAAACCCTCCGCCAGGTTCTTTCTTTTCGCATCTCCTCTTAAGATACTGCCGAGAGGAGAGAGGGTCTTGGATGAAAAAAGAAAAGTCGCGACCGGTTTCTCACTAGCGGTCATATCCAGAAAAACCCAGACTGGACATTCTCCAGTTCAAATACGATACAGTCGAATTATTTGTTAGAACCGAGAAAAAAAGCTTTTTGAAAAAAGATTTTTATAAAAAAAAAAGGTGAAAATGAGTGCTCTCATTCGAGCTTAGCACTTTTTGCTATGTATCGCTTCCAATGGGTTGCGAGCGGAAGCGTGGAAGCCAAATGACTTCACCGGCCTCGTTACGTAAGACATGATAATAAGGCGCTTGCTTCGCTGCTTCTACTGCCGTCATAAAAAATCTACTTAATTCTTTTCTTTTTTTTTCTTGTCGGCACTTCCTTTTATTGTAGCGAAAAAGTTCACAACTATGATTATCACGATTGTCTTTGAATGGTTTCTACAGTTTTTTACTATCATATTGATTCAAGGTCGATTAGTTTTAAACATTTTCGAACTTGGAAGTTTTGAAACATTTCAAGACGGAATTACTTGATTTCAGAATTGGAACTTGTGAATCTTATTTTCTCCTGTTTTTGAGAAACTAGCGCTATTCTCGTTTTTATTTCTTTAATTCGAATAAGAAAATAAAAGTCATAAATTATAAGTTTCACTATTTTGTTGGAAATTTAAATTTATTTTTTGCAAATTCAATTGTTTTGTTGAATACCTTTTGGTTGAAATATCAATTAGTAATTGTTTAATTAAGAATTCAAGTTTTTGGTTAAATATAATATAATTTTTTTTAAAAAGCTTTACTACTTTGTAAAAAATTCATTGGTTTTTTTGAAAGATTTATCATTTGAGTTCAAAATTAAAATATTTTGTTGAAAAATTCGTCTTTTTTGTTGCATTCAACTGTTTTTTATTCAAAATTCATTTTTTTGTTACTAGAAATATCAACTATTACAGGATTCATTGTGCATTCATATTTTTGTTTCCAGATCTATCATTTTAGATAAAAACTAAATTATTTGGTTGAAAGTTAACTTTTTTGTTGAGAATTAATTTTTTTTTTAAATTTACCTCTTTGGTCGAAGATTCTCCTCTCTGGTTTAAAATAAAATAATTTGTTAAAACTTCGTCTTTTGATAGAAACTTTATTTTCTAGTTTAAAAATTAATCTGTTTTTGTTGAGAATTTAAATATTTGTTATTTTTTTGGTTGAAATGTTAACTATTACGTTCTTTGTTCAGAATTTATATTTTTTGTTCGAAAAATCAACTTTTCGTTTTTAAATTCATTTTTTTTATGAAAATTCATATTATTCGTTTACAAATTCAGGTGAAAAAATTTGCCTTTCAGCTTGAAAATTCAATCATTAAATTGAAAATGCAAATTATTTGTTTACATTCATCTTTTTGGTGAAAAAATTCAACTGTTTTATTGAGAAACAATTTTTTTTATTGAAAATTCATCTTTTATAATAGAAAAGTAATCTTTTTTTGTTTAAAAATTTGTTTGCCTTGGTTGCAAATTGACTTTTGTTTAAAATTCAGCTGTCTTCTAAAAAAATCGTCTTTTCGCTTAAAAGATTTACTATTTGCTTGAAAAATAAACTGTTTTTTTTGGAGTTTAATTTTTTTCTTGTTTGAAAATTCGTCTACATTATTAAAATTTCCTACTTTTTTATTTTTGAAACTTATTTTTTTAAACTGATTAATGTGTTTTATTGAAAATTTTTCTTTTTAAATACAAAATTCATATATTTTCGAGTAAAGTCATCTTTCTTAATCGATAATTAACTTATTTATTTGGAAATAAACTTTTTTCGAGTCAAAAATTCAACTTTGATCAAATTGAATTTTGTTGTTGATTTTTGTTTATTAAGCTTATGTATACATTTGTTTGACATTTTATTGTCTTCGAAAAAATTCGCCTTTGAGCTTGAAAATGCAAATTCATTTGGTTGATGTTTCATTTTTTTTTAATATTACACCATAATAAATATATTTATTTTGTTCAATATTAAATTATTTGGTTACGTTTATCTTTTTGGTAAAAAAAAATTTAACTGTTTTGTAGAGAAACAATTTTTTAATTGAAAATTCGGCTTTTATAAAAGAAAAGTAATATTTTTTTGTTTAAAAATTAATTTTCCTTGATTGCAAATTGACTTTTTTGTTTAAAATTAATTTTTCTTCTTAAAACCCCGTCTTTTCGCTTAAAAGATTAACTATTTGATTGAAAATTAAACTGGTTTTTGGTGGAGTTTAATTTTTTTTTCTTTTTAGAAAATTTCGTTATTATTAAAAGTTCATACTTTTTTGTTTTTGAAACTGATTAATGTGTTTTATTCAACATTTTTCTTTTTAAATACAAAATTTATATTTTTGTGAGTAGTCATCTTTCTTAGAGGATAATTAACTTATTTATTTGGAAATCAACTTTTTCAGGTCAAAAATTCAACTTTCATCTAAAAAATTCGATTTTTAACTTAAAAATTGAAAAAACAATTTTTAGATTGCAACTTCATCGTTGTTGGATGACAATTGACTTTTATGTTTAAAATTCAATTCTCTTCTTCAAAAAATTGTCTTTTTGACTTGAAAATACTGTTTTTGCTTGAAAATGCAACTATTTGTTTTAAAGTTGAACTTTTTTTTTAATTGCTTACTTTTGATTGAAAGCTTAACAATTTTATTGTAAATTTAACTGTTTAACTAAGAAATTTTGTTTTATTCCAAATTCAACTGTTTGGTTCGAATTTTTTACTTGAAAATTCATTTCTTTTAGTGGAAAAAATTTCTTGGTTGAAAATTGCTCTATTTTCGTGAAAATGTACCCTAATTACCCTATTTTAGAGCAATTTCGGCTAAGAAACCTGTAATTTTATAATTTTAATTTGAAATTGTGCAAGTAGAAGCGTTTATTTGATTTAAATGGAATCGTTTCTGTAATCGTTTGTCATCTTTGGTGAAGCATTGTATTAGAGATGACCTTTCCGTTTCATCACCTTAAGAAGACTGTTCATTTCAAAGAGAGATTTCCATACATAAACTGAAAGGAACATCGTTTTTCAGTCAGTCAGTCAGTCAGTCTCAGCATGACACATTCGTTATTAAAAAGACTACGAGAAATTATAGTCGACGAAGCGTGGGCGCATTCCATGTGGGAAGTAGCCTTTGGTCACTCAGTGGCCTTAAAATTTAAACGGTTAAAAGCAATTAGTACCACTGCTGCCTTGAATGCTCTTCATATAAATCCAGCAACGAGAGAGCGGAAGAGAATGGGAATATTGACGCGTTACGTCGGCCGCGGCAATAAAAGCAGAACATGGAATATAAAATAAAGTGGATGAAGAGGAAATTTTGTTTGAACAAGTTTTTCATTTTATCTCATTATTTTTTTTAGGAATATAGAAATAGATGAGCAAGGCGGCATCGATAGCTTTAGTGGTTTCTGTCCGTAATATGTTTGTAGACAAGTGGTTCGTTTCCAGTTCTGGAAACTTAGCACGGACGCAAACCAATGTTCTAGAAACTTAGCACGGACGCAAACCAATGTTCTAGAAACTTAGCACGTACACGAACCACTAGAGATACATAATCTTCTAAAAAACCTTCTTGTTTTTTCTTTTCTGAAGAATCTTTTAAACAATGTCAAAATGAAGGATTAAAAATTGGTCAGTTAAAAATTAAATTTTCCGGTCGCCCCGGTTAAGGCTGCATTTTTTATTAAACTAAAATTCTAAATGAAATGAGGGTGATACGAGCGTTATAAATGAGGGAGGGTTGAAGCAACTGCTATCGATTAGCAGCATACCTGACAACGTTCCCGGAATTGGAATTACGATCGTTCGTAAATCGTAAATCAGACAGTGTGTCTGTGTATAACGAGAACTTTACGAAACTCTGCGTCACGAGCAATTCCGATTGGCGATTTTGTTCGCCCCGTCGACTCACCCCTATTTTCCCTAGACATCGACCCCGCTTGATGAGCGAGTACTTTTCTGTCCCACCCTATTTTATATCTAATACTTGCTATTAGACACGATAATCAAACAAACTTCCAATTATCTCAATCTTCTTTCTATTCTCTTTCCAAGAGTTTATTTTCGCAGTAAATCAATCCAAAGATCGTCTGATTTAAACCGACTGTTTCTCGTGTCTTATTCCGGCCTGAACCGTTTTCAGTGAGAATGCATAATATTGTGCAATATACTCGACTGAGTACTTGCGCACTGCGCAAATTAGGAAAAACTGTATTCCTAAGATTATCCTTTTAGTTATAAATTATATTATTTGGTTGGGAATTGAACCATTTCTTTGAAAAGAGATCATTTTTGGAGTCCTTTTTCCTTTTTTTCTGCCTCTTTTTACATATTTTTTTGTTGATATTTATGTATCTAATGAGCTGGAAAGTAAGATAGTTTGGAAATCTGTTTTTTAATGATAGAATCGTTTTCATGCTCTTTTGCACAAAATTATTCTTGACCAAATGGATTTTTTTCAATCTTAAAATAAAAAAAATTTAAACAGAGACACTAAACTATTGATTCGTTCCAATCTATAGGTTTTGCTTATGAGTATTTAATGATTTCCTTTAATTGAGTTGTAATTGTTTTACCTCAATTTCATGGAAGAAGTCTTTTTATTTAATTTTTGTATTAATAAATTATTAAAAATTGTAATTAAATAAATAATATTATTAATGTTAACAATTTTTAGAAATTTATTATGTTTGAATTATTATTTAAAATTTTTTTGATGATATAATAATCTAAATACATTGCTTCTGAATCAACCAAAAAAAGAAGTAATTTTTTTATTAAAATTTAACTCTTTTTTAAAAATTGGTCTTTTGCATTTAAATTTCACCTATTTCAGTAGAATTTTTATTTTCTTCGGACAAAAGTGCAACTTTTTGTTTGAAAACTTATCAATTTTGTTTAAAAAATATTTTTTTGTTGTTTAGAAATTCGACTATTTAGCAGAAAATTAACTTACTGATTTTTCAATATTATTTTCGTCTTGGAAAATTAACTGGAATCTTCTTGAATGAAAATTTCACTATTTTCTTTTTCTTTTTAATTCATCTGTTTTAGAAGAAATTTCATCTTAAATAAAAATGCAACTGTTTGGTTAAAAATTCAACAATTTTGTTGAAAAGTCATACTTTTTGGTTGAAATTCTGCTTTTTACTTGAAAATGTAATTATTACGTTGAAAATTCACTTTTTTTAAATTTAATATTTTGGTGTTGAAAAGAGAAATGAAATCTTTTCTTTATGAAAAGTCAACTAATTTTTTGAATTTCTTTTTCAAATAAAAATTTATTTGTTTAAATAGAATATTTATCTAAAATAAAACTATTTCGTAGACAATCCAACAATTTTGTTAAAAAGTAATCCTTTGTTGTTAAAAATTCGTCTTTTCGGATTGAAAATTAAATTCTTTTCGTAAAAATTTATTTCTTGCCTAAAAATTGATATTTTGATCGTGAATCTTTTTGAGTTTAAAATTAATGGTTTTTTAAAAACATTTTGATTTTGACTTTCTTAAACTTTAGTTTTTTTGTGAAAAAATCATTTACGTTTTAGAATATCAACTATTATATTTTTCGTTGAGAAAATTTATTTATATTAAAAATATTTTTTGCTTCAAGTATCAATCATTATAATTTTTGTTTAGAATTCGTCCTTTTTTTGGAAATTTAACTAAATGATTGAAATTTGAACTAATATGTTAAATTTTTCAGATTTTATCTGTAAAATTAAACTATTTTGTTCAAAAAAATAATTTAAAAAAATGATGATTAAAATTAAATTAACCTATTTTATCGAAAACTTAAAGTACTTTGTTAAAAGTTAATTTTTTATTGTTAAAGACTTATCGCTTGGTTAAAAAATGGATCATTTTTTAAAAAGTTCATTTTGTTTTAGTTAAAAATAATTTTATCAATGTGAAAATTCAACAGATTGAATTTTCAAAAATTAATTATTTTTTTCAATTAAACTGTTATTGATTTCAATATCAATTGTTATGTTAATTAGTATAGTTTCGGTTCATAATTCATTTTTGGCTTGTTAAAAATTTCACTGCTGGTTGAAAGTTAAACTAATATTATAAAAATGCATATTTTATGTTTAAAATTCAGTTATTATGTCCAAAAATCATTTTTTTGTTTAAGTATTTATTTATTTGATCAAAAAAATAAATATTTTATTGAACGTTCGTTTTGTGAAGATTACAGCTGATTTTTTTATTTAAAAATTGAATGGTTGAAAATTCTTTTTTAGTTCAAATATCGACTACATATTATATTTTTCGTAAATAATTATTTTGTTGGGTTGAAATATCAACTAATATTGTTTTTGTTAAATTGTCATATTTTTTTCTAGTTGAAAGTTTTACTAACTGCTTGGAAGTTGAATTGCTATATTAAAATTATATATTTTATGATTAAAGTTCAATTATTTGTTTGAAAAATCACTTTTTTGGTTAAAGAATGAAGTACTTGGTTAAAAATTCGCTTTGATTTAGTTAAAAATTAATTTTTCATTTCAAAATTGAATTGTTGAAATCATATTTTTTATTAGAAAAGTCATCTTTCTTACTTTAGAAATATTTTGTTTAATTTTTAATTTTAGATGTTAATTTTGTTTGTCTACTGGTCTATATCAATATTATTAAAATATTGATAAATCTTAAGA
>JAAAKG020085299.1:0-16599 GCA_010014905.2 Druon quercuslanigerum | reverse complement strand
TACTTTTTTAGACTTTTCTAGCCAAGAATATTTATCAATTTTTAACAATGATGTTATTTTTTTTGATCAGAGTTGAACGGAGAAAAAAATTTGCCTCAGCCTTGATTCGAACCACGAACGCCACTATACATGAGTCGAGTATTAGCTATTCACGCCTTCGCGGCTGTGGGAGATTCTTTCTTCTTTTTGTCATATCGGATGATGAAGGAGTTTATTAAAGTCTAATAATTTTTTATGAAGAATACCGATTTTCAATAAAAAATTCTAAAGTAATCTAAGATTTTTAAGCATAGGGAATGTGCTTTGAAATCCAATTTAAAAAAATTAGAAATACTATAAAAGAATGCAATAAGAATACCATAAAAGAATACAATAAGAACCGTTAGAAACAGATAATAAAAACCCATACCGATAATTAGTGAAATAAAACATAAAACCGAATAATAAGCACCCCTAGGAAAGTAAAATAATAACCCTTAACAATTGATAACAAAATAAATCCTATTGATGAACAATAAATACCCCTAGAAAACACTAATAACAACCGTTAACAAATGACAATAAAATAAAACCCTGTAAAACGACTATAACGAACCCTATCAACTGATAATAAAATAAATCCTATTAACAACAGTAACAAACCATAAGAGAAGACAATAACAACCCTTAGAAACAGATAATAAAAACCCATACAGATAAGTAGTGAAATAAAACATAAAACCAAATAATAAAAACCCTTAGGAAAGGAAAACAATCACCCTTAACAATAGATAACAAAATAAATCCTATGAATGAACATTAAATAACCCTAGAAAATAATAATGAAAACCGTTACAAAATGATAATAAAATAAATCCCTATAAAACGATTATAGCAAACCCTATCAACTGATAATAAAATAAACCCTAGTAACGGACAGTAGCAAACCATAAAAGAATACAATAAGAACCGTTAGAAACAGATAATAAAAATCCATACCGATAAGTAGTGAAATAAAACATAAAACCGAATAATAAGCACCCCCAGGAAAGTAAAATAATAACCCTTAACAATTGATAACAAAATAAATCCTATTGATGAACAATAAATACCCCTAGAAAACACTAATAACAACCGTTAACAAATGACAATAAAATAAAACCCTATAAAAGGACTATAACGAACCTTATCAACTGATAATAAAATAAATCCTATTAACAACAGTAACAAACCATAAGAAAAGACAATAACAACCCTTAGAAACAGATAATAAAAACCCATGCAGATAAGTAGTGAAATAAAACATAAAACCAAATAATAAAAACCCTTAGGAGAGGAAAATAATCACCCTTAACAATAGATAACAAAGTAAATCCTATTAATGAACAATAAAGAACCCTAGAAAATAATAATATCAACCGTTAACAAATGACAATAAAATAAAACCCTATAAAAGTACTATAACAAACCCTATCAACTAATAATAAAATAAATCCTATGAACGGACAGTAACATACCATAAAATAAGACAATAACAACCCTTAGAAACAGATAATAAAAACCCATACCTATGAGTAGTGAAATAAAACCTAAAATTGAATAATAAGAACCCCTAGAAAAGGAAAATAATAACCCTTAACAATTGATAATAAAATAAATCCTATTAATTAACAATAAATAACCCTAGAAAATAATAATAACAACCGTTAATAAATCATAATGAAATAAAGCCCTATAAAAGGATTATAAGAAACCCTATCAACTGATAATAAAATAAACCCTATAAAAAGACAATATAACCCTCTACCAGCAGATAATAAAATAAAGCAGAGAGGCAAATGATAACAACCCCTTTAAAAGAATAATTATAACACCTATCAAATAATAATAATAAAATAAACCCTTTTAACGGACAGTTAAAAACGCTAAAAACAAATAATAAATTAAAACCTTAAAGAAGACAACAAAAACCCTTAGAAACAGATTATAACAACCCAATATGATGAATAATGAAATAAAACCTAAACCGAATAATAGAAATCCCTCGGAAAAGATAATAAAAACCCTTAACAACTGATCATAAAATAAATCTTATTAAGCCTCGAGTACGGATAATAAAATGAATCTCAGAAAACGACAATGACAACCTCAATCAACAAATAATAAAATAAAGCAGAGAAGCGAATGATAACAACCCCTATAAAAGGATTATAACAAACCCTATTACTGATAATAATATAAAACTTAATAACAAACAGTAACAAACCCTAAAAGAAGACAATAACAACCCTTAGAAACAGATAATAAAAATTCACACTGGTCAGTAATTTCACAAAACCTAAAACCGAATAATATAAATCTCTAGGAAAGGATAATAATAACCGTTAACAACTGATAATAAAATACATCCTATTACTGAACAATAAAAACCACTACAAAATAAGAATATCAACCATTAGCAAATCATAATACAATTAATCATATTAAAAAACAATAATAACCCATAGTAACCAATAATAAAATAAGTCCTAGAAAAACAAAAAACAACTTGAAACATATGAGAATGGATAATTAAATGAATCCTAGAAAAAGACAATGTCAACCTCTACCGGCATAATGAAATAAACCCTATTAACGGAAAGTAACAAACCGTAAAAATAAATAATAAATTAAACCCTAAAACAAGACAATAACAACCCGTAGAAACAGATAATAAAACCTCAAACCGAATAACACACATTCCTAGGAAAGGATCATAATAACCCCTAATTACTGATAATAAATAAACTGCAGTAACAAGTTGATAACAAACCCTAGAAAAGGAAAATAATAACCCTTAACAACTGATAATAAAATAAATCCTATTAATGAACAATGAATAACCCTAGAAAATAATAGTAACAATCATTAACAAATAATAATAAAATAAATCATAATGAAAAACAATAAAAACCCATAGCAACGAATAATAAAATAAATCCTAGAAAAACAAAAGAAAACTGGAAACAGAGGGAAATGAGCCTTGAGAACGGATAATAAAATGAATCCTAGAAAAAGAAAATGTCAATCTCTACCAGCAGATAATAAAATAAAGAAAAGAGGGAAATGATAACAACCCCTATAAAAGGATAAATATAACACCTATTAACTGGTAATAATATAAACCCTTTTGACGGACAGTACCAAACCCTAAAAGAAGACAATAATAACCCTTAGAAAAAGCTTAGAAAAATCCATGATGATAAGTAATGAAATAAAATCTATAATCAAATAATAAAAATACCTAGGAAAGGATAATAATAACCCTTAATTACTGATAATTAATAAACTGCTGTAACAAGTTGATAACAACACCTAGAAAAGGAAAATAATAATAACAGCCATTAACAAATTATAATGAAATAAATCATATTCAAAATGATAAAAAACCATAGTAACGTATAATAAAAGAAATCCAAGAAAAACACAAAAGAACTGGAAACAGATGGAAATAAGCCTTGAGAACGGAAAATATAATGAATCCTCGAAAAAGGCAATGTCAACGTCTACCAGCAGATAATAAAATAAAGAAAAGAGGGAAATTATAAGAACCCTTATAAAAGGATAAATATAACACCTATTAACTGGTAATAATATAAACCCTTTTGACGGACAGTACAAAACCCTAAAAGAAGTGAATAACAACCCTTAAAAACAGATAATAAAAACCCATATCGATGAGTAATGAAATAAAATCTAAAACCGAATAATGAAAATCCCTAGGAAAGGATAATAATAACCCTTAATTATTGATAAAAAATAAATTGCAGTAACAAGTTGATAACAACCCAAAAGAAAGGAAAATAATAACCCTTAACAACTGATAATAGAATAAATTCTATTAATGAACAAATAAATACCCTTAGAAAATAATAATAGCACTCATTAACAAATCATAATAAAATGAATCATAATAAAAAACAATAACAACCCACAGCAACAAATAATAATATAAATCCTAGAAAAACACAAAAAAAAACTGGAATCAGATGGAAATAAGCCTCGTAAACGGATAATAAAATGAATCCTAGAAAAAGACAATGTCAACGTATGTCAGCAGATAATAAAATACAGCAGAAAAGCGAATTAATAACAACCCCTATAAAAGGATTACAAGAACCCCTATCAACCGATAATAAAATAAACCCTATTAACAAACCCTCAAAACAAATAATAAATTAAACCCTTAAACAAGAAGAGTAATGAAATAGAGTCTAAAACCGAATAATAAAAATCATTAGGAAAGGATATTATTAACATTTAATTACTAATAATAACTAAACTGCAGCAACAAGTTGATAACAACCACTAGAAAAGGAAAATATTAATCCTAAACAACTGATAATAACAGCCATTTTCAAGAACAATAAATACTCCTAGAAAATAAGAGTAACAACCATTAACAAATGATAATAAAATAAATCATATTAAAAAACAATAACAGCCCATATAATCGAATAATAAAATAAACCCTAAAAAAACACAAAAAAACCTGGAAACAGATGGAAATAAGCCTTGAGAACGGATAATAAAATAAATCCTAAGAAAAGACAATGCCAATCTCTAACAGCAGATAATAAAATAAAGCAGAGAGGCGAATAATAACAAACCCTATTAAAGGGTTATAAGAATCCCTATCAACTGGTCATAAAATAAATCCCATTAACAAACAGTAACAAACCCTAAAAGAAGACAATAACAGCCCTTAAAAACAGATAATAAAAAACCATACTGATGAGTAATGAAATAAAACCTAAAACCGAATGATAAAAATCCCTAGGAAACGATAATAATAATCCCTAATTACTTATAATAAATAAACTGCAGCAACAAGTTGATAACAGCCACTATGAAAGGAAAATAATAACCCTTAACAACTGATAATAAAATAAATCCTGTTAATCAACAATAACTACCCCTAGAAAATTATAATAGCAACAATTAACAAACTATAATGAATTAAATCATATTAAAAAAACGATAATAACCCATAGCAACGAATAATACATTAAATTCTATAAAAACTAGAAAAACTGGAAACAGATGGTAATAAGCCTTGAGAACTGATAATAAAATGAATCCTAGAACAAGACAATGTTAACCTCTAGCAGCAGATAAGAAAATAAAGCAGAGAGGCAAATAATAACAAACCCATATAAAAGAATAATTATAACACCTATCAAACGGTAATAAAAAGAACCCTTTTAATGGACAGCAACAAACCCTAAAAACAAATAATAATTTAAACCCTAAAACAGGACAATAACAACCCTTAGAAACAGAAAATAAAACCCTATACCGATGAGTCATGAAATAAAACTTAAAACCGAATAATAAAAATCCCTAGGAAATGATAATAATAACTTCTAATTACTGATAATAAATAAACTGTAGTTACAAGTTGATAACAACTCCTAGAAAAGAAAGATAATAACCCTTAACAACTGATAATAAAATAAATCCTAATAATGAACAAATAAATACCCCTAGAAAAAAAACAACCATTGACAAATGATAATAAAATGAATCCTAGAAAAAGAAAATGTCAACCTCTATCAGCAGATAATAAAATAGAGTAGAGAGGCGAATGATAAAGATCCCCATGAAAGGATTATAACAATCCCAATCAACCGATGATAAAATAGACCCTATTATCGAATAGTAACAAAACCTTAAAGAAGACAATAACAACCCTTAAAAACAGATAATAAAAACCCATACCGATGAGTAATGAATTAAAACCTAAAACGAAATAATAAAAATCCCTAGGAAGTATAATTATAACCACTAATTATTGATTATAAATAAACTACAGTACCAAGTTGAAAAGAATCCCTAGAATATAAAAATAATAACGCTTAACAACTGATAATAAAATAAATTCTGTTGATGAACAATAAATACCCCTAGAAAATAATAGTAGCAACCATTAACAAATGGTAATAAAATAAATCATATTAAAAAACAATAACAGCCCATAGAATCAAAAATTAACATAAATCCTAAAAAAACACAAAAAACCTGGAAACAGATGGAAATAAGCTTTGAGAACGGATAATAAAATGAATCCTAGGAAAAGACAATGCCAATCTCTACCAGCAGATAATAAAATAAAGCAGAGAGGTGAATGATAACAACCCCTATAAAAGGATTATAAGAACCCCTATCAACTGATAATAAAATA
Organism: Druon quercuslanigerum; assembly: GCA_010014905.2. NCBI lineage: Eukaryota > Metazoa > Arthropoda > Insecta > Hymenoptera > Cynipidae > Druon > Druon quercuslanigerum. Next base: position 10,397 of record JAAAKG020085299.1, on the reverse strand, counting down.
AACCCTATTCACAAAAAGAAGCAAACCCTTTAAGAAGACAATAACAACCAAATAATAAAAATCTCTAGAAAAGGATAATAATAACCCCTAATTACTGAAAATAAATAAAATGCAGGAACAAGTTGATAACAAACCGTAGAAAAGGAAAATAATTACTCTTCACAACTGATAATAAAATAAATTTTATTAATGAACAATAAATACCCCTGAAAAATAATAATAACAAACATTAACAAATGATAATAAAATAAATTCTATAAAAAGACAATGCCAACCTCTACCAGAAGATTATAAAACAAAGCAGAGAGGCGAATGATAACAACCCCTAGAAGACGATAATAACAATTTCTAATAACAAGTCCTGGAACAGAAGAACAATAACTCCTAGGAACAAATGTGAAAATGAGTTCTAGAAAAGGACAATAGCAACATCTAAAAATAGGTAATAACATTCCATACAAATGGAAAATAAAATAAAACCTAGAAACAAATAAAAAATATTCCTAGAAAAGGACAATAACTACCTTAACAGCTAAGAAAATCTCGAAATGAATGATAAAAACCACTAGAAAAGGAAAATAATAACCCTAAACAACCGATAATAAAATAAATCATATTAACAAACAGTAACAATCCATAGCAACAAATACTAAAATAAATCCTAGAAGAAGAAAAAGAACCCTAGAAACAGACCCTAGAAAAGGATATTATCAACCTCTAATTACTGATAATAAATAAACTGCAGCAACAAGTTGATAACAACCCTTAGAAACAAATAAGAATAACTAATGCTAACGGATAATATAGCAAACCCTAGAAAATAATAATAAAAATTTCTGGAAAATAAAAATAGTGAGTCCTTGAAAAAAAAGAATAGCAACCTCTACCAACAGATAATGAAATAAGCCCGAAAAGCGAATAATTACAACACCGAGAAAAAGAGAAAAACAAGTCCTGACAACAGATGGTAAAATATATTATAGCAAACGAAAAATAAAAATCCCTAGAATGGGATAAAAACTCCTAGCAACAAATAAGAAAATAAGTCCCTGCAAAAGACAATAACAACACCTAAACACAAATCGCTACGTGCCCTACAAAAGGATTATAAAAATATCCTAGAAAAAGAAAATAATATCACCTAGAAAGAAGTAATAATAATCCTGACCATCAGATGATATAATAAACCCTATAGGAAAATAAAAGCACCAGCTAATAACGGATATTATAATAAACGGCTTCATGAAACAATAACAAGCAATAGAACAGGTTAAAGGAATAATAGAAAAGGAAAGGAACAATAAACAAACAAAAAAACCTAAAACAGGACAATGGCAAACCTTAGCAACGGATGATGAAATGCTTCCTAGAAAAAGACAGTAACAACCCCCAGAAACTGATCGAAACAATCCCTACGGACGGATAATAAACTAAATCACAGAAAAAGACAATTACAACCTCGACCAACAGAAAATAAAATTGCCCCGAGAGGCCAATAGCAACAGCCCTTAACAAGGGATAATAAAATAAATCTTTTCAAGAAGCAATAAAAACTTCTTGAACATGATAATAAAAATTAATAAATAAACCCTAGCAAGAAACAATAAAAATGTCAAAAACATGATGATAATAACTCCTAGCATCATTAAAAAAATAAAGACTATGAACAGAAAATAATAAACACTACAAATTAGCAATACAAAAACCCTGGATGGGGACATTTGCAATCCCCTAAAAGTGGATAATCAAATAAAAAGTATCATAGAAAAAGTTTTAAAAAAACCCTGTCAACGAGGAATTAAAACCCATAGAAAAGCATAATAATAATACTTAGCAAACGATATTCAAATAAATCTTTCAGATAATAAGAAACACTACCAATGAATGATAAAATAAATCCTAACAAAAAACAATAACAGTACCTATAAAAGGATAATAATAAACCCTAGAAAAGATAATGGAAAAAGATCCGAGAAACAAATAATCATAACTTCTAGAAACAAACAGTAAACCTTAAGAACTAATTATGAAATGAAGCCAGAAACAAAAATAATAAAATAAATTCTAGAAAAGTACAATAAGCCCTTTAGAAACAGAGAAAAATTAGCTTTACCAAATGATAAAAAAACAGAACTTAAAAACAGATAATAAAATAAACCCTACGAAGAAACAATAACAATCCCTGCTACAGGATAAAAATAATCCCTAGAAAGAAATAATGATAAAAATTCCTAGAAGCAGATAATAATTACCTCTAGAAACAAATAATAAACCCTAACAACCGATAATAAAATAAACCCCAGAAACAAAAGATAGCAAACCCTAGCAACAAATACGAAAATAAATTTTAGAAAAGGAGAATAAAATTCCCTAGAAATAAAAACACCACTACCAACAAATAATAAAAAAAAATTAAGAAGGATAATAAGAAGCCCTAGATATGGATATAAATAAATAATACAAACACATTAAAAGAGCCCATACAAATGAATGATAACACAAGCCCTAAAAAGCATAAATAACAATCCCTCGGAAAGAGTAGAATAAGAGTAGCAACTCGAATAGAATAATTTAAATTAATTTATAAGCAAACGATACAAATTCTTAAAAAATGATAATGTTAGTCCTTAGGAAAAAATATTAATTACCCCTAGAAACGAGTAATAAAATAAATCCTAGAAACAGAGAATAATAATCCCTAAAATAAATTACAACACATAAAGCGAATAATAATGATCATAAGAATAGGATAACAAGAACCCCTATCAACAATAGAAATCCCTAGAAAAGGTTAAAAATAACAACTAGCAATGAATTTTTAAATAAGAACTAAAAAAAATTAAAGCCTTTACCAACAAATCATAAAATGAACGCTAGCAAAAAATAATAACATTAATTTTAGAGAAGGGCTATAAGAACCCTAGGAATTGATAAGAACAACTTTCAACAATGAATGATAAAACAGAACCTAGTAGCGAATAATATTAACCCCTATAATAGGGTAATATCAACCCCCGCCAACAAGTGAGTAAATAAACCCTAGAAAGGAGAAAAAACCCTAGAAAAAGATAATTAAGACCAATACAAAAGATAATTTAAAACTCTCTATTAAGTCCAAGTAAAGAATGAAAATTACCCATAGGAACCAATAATAAAATGAAACGAAAAATAAAAACCATTAGAAGCGTTTGATAAAATAAATTTTAGAAAAAGACGATACCAAACCCGTGTATATAGTTACGGTATAATATTTACCCCTATATTAGGTGAATAATAACCCCCAACAACGGGTGACTAAATTAACCCCAGGAAAGAACAAAAAAGCCCTACAAAAGAATAATTAATAATGCATACAAGAAGAAAATAAACACTACGAGCTAAATATAGTTTAATAAGCTTTGCCATCAAAAAAAAAAAAAAAATTAAAGCCCCTAAAAAATGATAAAAGAAACCCTAGAAACGATAAAAACAACTCTTAGAAAAGGATAACAACTATCCCTAGAAAAAATAATAATATTAGTCCTAGAAACAGATAATAAGAACTCTATCAAAGAGCAATCAAAACCCCTGATAAGGATAATAATCCTTAGTATTGGACAATAAAATAAATCCTACACACAGATAATAATAACCCACACTAGCGAATGGAAAGGATTAATTAAAAAATCCTAGAAAGAGAAATTAACAAACTCTAGAAAAAATACAAACCCCTAACAACTGACAAACCCTATAGGGACAAATAATAAAAGGAATCCTAGAAAAAGACAACCAACCCGTAACAACTGATAATAAAATAAAATCTAGAATTAAACAATAACAAGTTCTAGCAACAAATAATATTATTCATTTCAGCGGACAATAACAAGCCACACCACTGGATCAGTAATAGCAACCCCCACCACGGAATCAGTAAACAAACCCTACAAAGAAACAAAAACCATAGAAAAGGATAATTAATACCAATAGCAAAAGATAATTTGATAATCTCTATCAACTAACAATAACAACCTCCAGAAAATTATAAAAATAACGCCTAGCAATAGATAATAAAATAAATACTACACACAAACAACAACAGTCCCACAAATAAATGATAAAATAAACCCTAGATACAATAAATAGCAACTTCTAGGAAAAAAAATAACGACCCCTAGGAATAAATAACGACACGTAACACCTGATATTAAAATAAACCCTAGAAACGAACAATAACAACCTCTAGCAAACCATAATGAAATAAATATTCGAAAAAAACTATACCAACTCTTGCAAATAAACAAGGAAAGCCTCTACCAACGAATGACAAAACAGAATCTAGAAGCAGTAAAAAATTACCCTTATAATAGGTGAATAACAACCCCCCCCCCCCCCTCCACAACAGATGATTAAAATAATTACAGGAAAGAACAAAAAAAAACCTAGAAAAGGATAATTAAAACCTTAGAAATAGATAACACTAATGCATAGAAGAAGATAATAACTACTAGGAGAAAAAGATAATTAAATAAGCTTTATAAAAACAATAACTATCTCTACAAAATCATACAATTAACGCTACTAAACAAATAAGAACAGCCCCTACCAACAACTGATGAAATAAACCCTACAAATGATAAGTAACAACTCTTAGGAAAGCATAATAACTAACCCTAGGAAGAAATAATAATATAAGTCCTAGAAACAGATAATCACAGCCATTTTAAAGAAGAATTAAAACCCATAGAGAAGGATAATAATAACCTTAATTAACGGGCATTAAAATAAATTCTACAAACAGATAATAATAACCCTATAGTTATCAATATAATCCTCTACAAAATGATAATAATAACCCCGAGAAAGGAATAATTATAAAATCCTAAGAAGAGATATTAGAAAACTCTAGAAAAAAATACAAACCCTTAACAACTTACAAACCCTAGAAACGAACGATAATAACCCCTAGCAAAGCATAATGAAATAAATTCTAGAAAAAAATGATACCAACCCTTAGAAATAGATAAGGAAAACCTCTACCAACGAATAATAAAACATAATCTAGAACAGTAAAAAATTACCCCTATAATAGGTGAATAACAGCCCTAACCACGGATGGATAAACTAATCCCAAAAAAGAAAAAAAAATCCTAGAAAAGGATAATTATAACCTTAGAAATGCATAATAATAATGCAAAGAAAAAGATAATAGTCACTAGGAGCAAAATATAATTTAATAACCTTTATCAACAAACAATAACTATCCCTATGACAAAAAAATACTAGAAACATAAATAACATCTACCAGCAATTGATAAAATAAACCCTAAAAGCGATAAGTATAAACCCCTTGGAAAGGACAACAGCCACCCTTAAGAACCAATAAGAATACAATTCCAAGAAACAGATCAAATTAATCTTCACCACCGGATGAAAAAACAAAACCTATAAACAGATAATAATGACCCCTATAATGAGGTAATAATCACTCCTACCAACGTGCGATAAAATGAAACCTAACAAACGCCTAGCAATGGCTGATAAAACAAATACTACAAAACAAATAATAACAGCCGCTACCCACACATTACGAAATAAACCCTACAAAGGATAAGTAGCAACTTTTAGGAAAGCCATTTTAAAGAACAATAACAACCCCTGGAACCCCAAGAATTGGATAATAAGAACCTTCACCAGTGGATGATTAATTAACACCCAGAAAGGAACAAAAATTTCTAGAAAAGGATAATATTAACCCTAGATACGGATAATGCTAATCGATAGAAGAAAGTAATAATAACCACTAGCAAAAAAGAATTGAATCAGATTTATCAAGAAACAGTAACATTCCCTAGAAAAGGATAAAAATAATGCCTAGCCATGGATGATGAAATAAAGACTGCAAACAAATAATAATACCACCTGCTAACAAATCATTAAATGTAAACTAAGAAAGGATAATAATTACCCCTGGGAATAAGTTACCAAATGAATAGTATAAACATATAATAACAGCTATCTTAAGGGAGAAGGATAATAATAATCCTTAGTAACGGACATTAAAATAAATCCTACAAACAGTTAATAATAACCCTATAAGTCATCAATATAAATCCCTATAAAATGATAATAATAACACTGAGAAAGGAATAATTAAAAAATCTTTGGAAGAGATATTAAAATACTCTAGAAAAAAATAAAAACCCCTCACAACTGACAAATCTTAGAAACAAACAATAACAACCTCTAGCAACAAATGATAAAATAAATTTTAGGAGAAGACAATAACATCCCCTAGAAATAGATAATACCAAAGAATAATAAAACAGAACCTAGAAGCGGATAATAATACCAACCTCAAGAATTGGATAATAACAACCCCCACCAGCGGATGATTAATTAACCCCTAGAAAGGAACCGAAATTTCTAGAAAAAGATAGTCATAACTCTAGATATGGATAATACTAATCCATAGAGGAAAGAAGTAATAACCACTACCAAAAGAGAATGCAATCAGCTTCATCAAAAAACAAAAAAAATCTCTAGAAAAGCATCAAAATAATGTTTAGCAATGGATGACGAAATAAATACGACAAACAAATAATAATAGCCGCTACTAACAAATCATAAAATACACACTAGGAAAGGATACTAATTACCCCAATAAACAAATTGCAAATGAAATTGTAGAAACAGATAATAACAGTAATTATAAAGAACAATTAAAATCCCTGCAGTAGCATAATAATAATCATTAGTAACGGACATTAAAGTAAATCCTACTAAAAGATAATAATAACCCTCATTATCGAACGATGAAATAAACCCTAGAATTCATTAATATAAATCCGTATAAAATGATAATAATAACCCCGAGAGAGAAACAATTAAAAAATCCTAGGAAGAGATATTAAGAAACTCTAGAAAAAAATGCAAACCCCTAACAACTGACAAACCCTAGAAACGAACAATAACAACCTCTAGAAACGAATAATAAAATAAATTTCGGAACAAGAATATAAAATTCCTTAGAAATAGATAAGACTAGGCTCTACTAAAGAATAATAAAACAGAATCTTGAAGCGGATAATAATAACCCCAAAAATTGGATAATAACAACCCCCACCAGCGGATGATTAATTAACCCCTAGAAAGGAAACAAAATTTCTATAAAAGGATAATAATAAACCTAGATATGGATAATACTAATCCATAGAAGAAAGCAATAACAACCACTAGCAAAAGAGAATTCAATCAGCTGTATCAAGAAACAATCAGATTCCCTAGACAAGGATCAACATTATGCCTAGCAGTGGATGACCAAATAATTACTACAAACAAATAATAATAGCCCCTACTAACAAATCATAAAATGCCCACTAGGGTAGGATAACAATTACCTCTAGAAAAAAATTACAAAATAAATCGTATAAACAGATAATAAGAACCGTCACTAGCAATAGATGATATAAACCCTACAAGTCATCAATATAAATACTTATAAAATGATAGTAATAACTCCCAGAAAGGAAAAATTCAAAAATTCTATGAAGGGATATTAACAAACTCTAGAAAAAAATACAAACCCTTAACAACTGACGAACCCTAAAAATGAACAATAACAACCTCTAGCAACGAATGACAAAATATATTTCAGAAAAGGACAATAACATCTCCTAGAAATATATAAGAATAGCCTCTACCAAAGATTAATAAAAAAGAACCTAGAAGCGGATAATAATAACAACCTCAAGAATTGGATAATAACAACCGTCGTCAGAAAATGATTAATTAACCCTTAGGAAGGAACCAAAAGTTCTAGAAAAGGATTAAAATAATGCTTAGTAATGGTTGACAATATAAATACTACAAACAAATAATGATAGCCCTCACTAGCGAATGACGAAATAAACCTTAGAGGTCATCAATATAAATTCTTATAAAATGATAATAATAACCCGAGAAAAGAATAATTAAAAAATCCTAGGAAGAGATATTAACAAACTCTAGAAAAAATACAAAACCATAACAACTGACAAACCCTAGAAACTAACAATAACCTCTAGCAATGAATTTCTAGAAAAGGATAATCCTAGAAACAGGCAACTAACCCGTAACAACTGATAATAAAATAAAATCTAGAATTAAACAATAAAAAGTTCTAGCAACAAATACGAATGATAAAATAAATTTCAGGAAAAGGCAATAACATCCCCTAGGAATAGTTAAGAATAGCCTCTACCCTACTAACCCCTACCAACCCCCTACTAACAAATCATAAAATGAACACTAGGAAAGGATAATAATTACACCTAGGAAAAAATAACAAAATAAATCGTAGAAACAGATAATAACAGCCTATTAAAAGAAAAATTAAAACCCCTAGAGAAGGATAATAAAAAACCCTTAGTTACAGACATTAAAGTAAATCCTACAAACAGATAGTAATAACCCTCACAAGAAAACGATGAAATAAACCCTAGGAGTCGTCAATATAAATCCCTATAAAATGATAATATTAACCCGGAGAAAGGAATAATTAAAAAATCCTCGAAAGAGATATTAAGAAACTCTAGAAAAAAAATACAAACACCTAACAACAGACAAACCCTAGAAACAAACAATAACAACGTCTAGCAACGAATGATAAAATAAATTTCAGAAGAAGACAATAACATTCCCTAGAAATAGATCAGAATAGCCTCTACCCTATTAACCCCTACTAACACCTACTAACCTCTACTAACAAATCATAAAATGAACACTAGGAAAGGATAATAATTACACCTAGGAACAAATAACAAAATAAATCCTAGAAACAGATAATAACAGCCTACTTAAAGAAGAATTAAAATCTCTGGAGAAGGATACTAATAATCCTTAGTAACTGACATTAAAATAAATCCTACAAACAGATAATAATAACTCTCACTAGCGAGCGATGAAATAAACCCTATAAGTCATCAATATAAATTCCTATAAAATGATAATATTATCCCCGAGAAAGGAATAATTACAAAATCATAGGAAGAGATGTCAACATACTCTAGAAAAAAATACAAACCCCTAACAACTGACAAACCCTAGAAACTAACAATAACAACCTCTAGCAACAAATGTTAAAATAAATTTCAGAAAAAGACAAGAACATCCCCTAGAAATAGGCAAGAATAGCCTTTACCCAAGAATAATGAAACAGAACCTAGAAGCGAATAATAATAACCCCAAGATTTGGATAATAAAAACCCCCACCAGTGAATGATTAATTAGCCCCCAGAAAGGAAAAAAAATCCTAGTAAAAAATAATAATAATCCTAGATACGGATAATACTTATACATCGAAGAAGGTAATAAGAACCACTAGCAAAAGAGAATTCAATCAGCTTTATCAAGATACAATAAAAATCTCTAGAAAAGCATCAAAATAATGCTTAGCAATGGATAACGAATTAAATACGACAAAAAAATAATAATATCCCCTACTAACAAATCATAAAATGCACAATAGGAAGATAAGAATATCCTCTAACAAAGAATAGTAAAACAGAACCTAGAAGCGGATAATAATAATCCCAATAATTGGATAATATGATATAATAATAGTAATATGGCTGCTGTTATGGGAGAATGCACGCCTTCGTCAGTCGTACAATTTTGCTAAAGCTGGTGTTCGTGTGTGACTTTTTGCATACAGGAAATCGTAATGTTATTGTGTCTTTTTCCCTATTCTGAATGGAAATGTGTTTTTCACGAGAAGTTTAATTTGTGGTGAGATTTGAGGCTTTTTTTCTGATTTCCCTTCACTTGCCTCTTGATTTTTGCCACTCTGGGTGTGTTCTAATTGAACTGTTTCTAGTAATTTAACCTGGTGATATATAGAGTCGTTCATTACGTTTGTGAAAACGGTTGGTCACATTGGTTTATATATTCTTCAAGACCAGCTGACTTCACCAGCTGTGTTTACATCGTTTAGAAATGGCAAGTGTAAACAGTGAACAAAGTGATCATCTTCTTGACACTAATAGTGTTTGTGCATATGGTAAATGCAAACTACCTATTACGTCTGACACGGGGTGTGTTAAATGCAAGGGTTGTACTTCTTGCTACCATAAAGACTGTGCTGCTAAAATCAAATGTAACTCTGAGGGTCGCTTTTAACGCTGTTGTGGATCCAGATCTAATTCTCCCGTTAATGAGGAAAGGGACAATGAGATTTTAGTTAGCACTAATGCACTCAAAAGCATGTTTAATTACATAAAAAAGAGCTCATGACGAAATACGAGAAGTGCCACGTGGAACTCAAGATCGACCTTACTAAAACTCGTGTCTCGGTTGATAATTTAGTCACCAAAATTGACAATGTTTCATCCAACGTATCACATTTAGATATTCGATTGACGGAACTTGAGGAGAAAGTCATG
>JAAAKG020085288.1:0-16599 GCA_010014905.2 Druon quercuslanigerum | reverse complement strand
GGATTATCCAGTGCAACGCTTTTTAGATGTAGTAATAAATGGTGACAGAATCATCGGATGCGCAAACCACGAACGTGACCTTATTCCAATAATTACATATTTCAATCAAGGTCAGACACCACGGTACACAACAATGAGATACAGACCATCACATCCAGCCGATCAGCCTAGAATGATGTCTCTTGGAGATCCTATTCGAATGAGACTCTACCAAATACTGCCAAACAACACTATATTCGAAAGACCTTTACGAAGAGACGTACCCCCGCCCCGCACAATCATCCACGTGGATAAACATTTTAAAATTATTAATTTTAGCTACGAGAACTTGTAAATATTTAAACTGCATTAAAGTGCATAAAAATCCATTGTGAGTTTTTTTTAAATTCAATGGGTCATAGTTTCCGAAATATCAATATCGTTTCAGTGCGAGATTTTCACAGATTCGGGTCAGATTTTGGATTGTTTCATTCAGGAAAATCCAGCCTACTATTTTAAAGATATCTTCAAGGTTTTTGTCTGTTTAAATTATTATGTTAATGCATATCGGCGATGAAAATTGTCTCTTTAAACATTATCTATATATTCTCTAAAAATGCAATTTTCTGATTGTAAATTTTTTCTCTACGAAAAGTTATGTAATTTTTTACATAGTTAATAAAATTGTGTCCTTAACATTTGAAGCAATTTTTTAAGATCTTAAGATCTATTGTAAAAATTAGGAGCAACTACATCTAGCTCTAGGGATTGTCGAACGATACACTAAGGAAATGGGAATGGAATTCGGGTTAGAAAAAATGCGCCAAGGTTTGTTTGAAGTAAGGAAAAGTCAATGGCATCTCTGAAGACCCTGAGCTTGTCGATAGAAGCGCTTTACGACACCTTTGCGCTAGAGAGACTTATGCGTACCTAGGCGTGCCACAGAGCCGAATTCAGGATGTGACATCTATAAAGGATACTCTCCGAAGCAGATATAAACGGCTCATCCGGCAGATTTAGTCTTCCTAACTGTCGGCGAGGAGCAAAGTATCTTTTCGCCTTAGAATTTCCATGGTGGTCAACAAAAATATTGACTGGTCAACTATGTGGACTTTACACTCGATGGACCAAAATGCAATTCCTATTGGGGTTGGATTTTTCATTGAATTTTTCTGTTTCAGGCTCATAAAGATGCTAAATTATGGGATTTGTTTAAATTAAATATTTATAGTAATAAAAATGGTAATTATAATTTAAGCTCAAAGAATCCAGTTGCTGCTTTAGGACAATATGTGTCTAAAATGTATTCAAATTAGATAAAGTTCTTCTATGCTCAATTTTACATTATTATTTTGACATTAAAAGTTAGTCATACTATCAATTTCACGTTTAAAATTCTTCATAAAATAGATTTCATGGTAAAACATTGGATATCCTATTAGGAGAAAATAGCAGTCAAAATTTGGCTATCATTATTATTATACATGCAGAAAAGAATCCTGCTAAGATTAAAGGATTTTCATTTAAAATAGGGACATCTTTAAATTGTAAAATCTTATCAAAAAGTCTCTGAATGTCACAGAAAATATCCATAAGTTTACAAAATTACTGAAAATTTTGTAAAATCTGCAGAAAATTCGGTAATCATTATTGAAAATCTATGATATGCTGTCCCTATTTTAACTTAAAATCCTGTAACCTTAGCAGAGTTTTTTTCTGCGATTAAAATTAGACATATATAATACCTCTTTTTTGTAATCAATACTGATTTTTAAGTGCCAAAATCAGAGATAACTTTATCCTTTGGGGCTTATTATTATTTTTAATGTTTAGATATGCTTGTATTGAAAGTATTGGAAACTGAACAATTTTCCCTTTGAAATTAGGTAATTTAAATTTCAAAATATTAATATATAAATATATAAATTTTAATTATTATTAATATTCCGTTTGAATTATGCTAGAAAGGTGCCGTTTTTCTGAAATTTCTGTCTTTCTGTTCAATTTTCAATTAGAGTGAAGTAATAATTATTTCAAGGCAAAAAAATATGATATTGAATACAAATTTCCATAATCAAATATTGAATGGAATACTATGGATAATAATAAATTGTTTAAACTATTTATTTTTTCAACTCTAATTGATGATTTTCCTCATTTTAATTTGAAATTGGACTAAAATTTAAAATCTGCCGAAAAACTAAAATTTTCTAGCATTATTTTTAGAAAATATTATTAACTGTAATAATAAATTATTTTAACAATCATTCTTATTAACATCATTAAGGTATTATCTCCCTCTAATTGAAAATCTGACAAAAAGTAGAAAATTTTTGATAAAACCGTGACTTTCTAACTTTGTTCTGTGAGCAAATTGATAAAAAGAATAATATATTGTTTAAACCATTTATTTAAACATCTAATTATCTGTTAAAATGGTATTTTATGTACCATAAACAATTTTTATTTAAAAGCATACAAAAAAAGTATATACTACTAAAAATAAAGTTTTAGACTACGCTAATGAACAGTATTTTCAGATGCAAAAAAGAATATTCCACTCCATTAATTCCTAGAATTCATGAAATTTTATGAATTCCTTAAATTTTCTGAATTCTTCAAATTCTTTATAAATTTTAAAATCCTTGATATGTGAAATTTCTGAATTTTTTTATTTTTCTAAATTAATTTTATTTGCTGAATTCCATAAATTTTTGAATTAAATGCCTCTAATGAATTCCTTTTATTTTTCAAGTCCACGAAATTCTCTAAAATTCTAGATTTCTCTAAATTTTCTAAATTCCTTAAATTGGTTGAATTCTTCGAACTTCTTAAATTTATCGAATTACTTGTATTATTAAAATGTCTTGAATTATTATTTAAATTCCTTGAATTATTGGAAGGCCTTGATATATTTGAATTTCTTGGATTATTTGAATTCTTTGAGTTCTTTGAATTCCTTAAATTCTTCGAATTTCTTAAATTTTTCAAATTCCTTGAATTCATGGAATTACTTGAATTCTTCGAATACCTCAAATTCTTGGAATTCCTTCGATTCTTCAAATTCCTTAAATTCTACGTATTTCTCGAATTCATGGAATTAGTCGAATTCTTTAAATTCTTTGAATTTCCGGTATTTTTCAACTTACTTTAATTCTTCGAATTACTTGAATTTTTTGAATTACTTTTATTCTTCAAAGTACTGAAATTTTTCGAATTACTTGAGTCCCTCGAATTTGCTTAGATTTTTAGAAATCTTTTTTTAATTATTATTTGGCATGTATATTTAAGAAAAAAACATTAGAACTGTTAGAAGCTTGTTTTTCGCATTATTTTTAAATTGCTTGAATTCTATAGCTTATCAAATTTGTATTTTTTTTTGGTAGTGATTCATGATTTTAGTGGTTAATTTTCTGTTTTCTAGAAAATTGACCTTTTTCAGTTAAAAATTCATTTATTTGGTAGAAAACTTGTATTTTTCGGGTTGTAAATTTGATTATTTTAGTAGAAAAATCATATTTTGGGTTGAAAATTCAACATTTTTGATATTTCTTTAACGACTGAGAAATCTTTCATGGTTGAAAACATCTCTTTTGTTGAAAATTTATTTTTTAGATTTGAAATTTTGTCTATTTTACTCGAGAATTCAATTAATTTGTTGAAAATCAGAATTTATTTATATAATTCAACTACTTGAAAATTCAAATGTTTTTTGACGGAAATATCAACTTTTATGTTTTGTGTACGTAAATTGAACTCTTTGGTTAAAAACTGATTGCAAAAAACTTGGATACAAAAGTTGAAATGCTTCATTAAAAATACATTTTTTAAGTTCGAGCATTTTAATCAAAAACTGATATTTTTGATTAAAATTTTTAAATATTTTGTTAAACATTTTTTTGTATCAAAAATATTTACTTTTTTGGTTAAATAAAATTGACCTACGTGATTGAAAGTTAAACAACTTTTTTATTTGGGTTGGAGATTCATGGTTTTATTTTTAACATAAACCGTTCAGTTGTAAATGAACTTTTTCGTTCAAAATTATTTTATCTAAAATTCATTCTACTTGTAAGATTCACCTATGCGGTTTAGAATTAATCTATTTTATAGCAAATAAATATTTCTTTATATAAATAAAATATTGTGTTTGCATAATTATGTACTTTTTTTGGTAAAGGAAATTTTTAATTTGATTTAAAAAATGAAATATTCATAGGAAATAGACATTTATTTTAACGGAAAAATTTAATTTCTTTTTGTTTTCTTTTTCTTAACTTTGTTCAAATAATGACAACGACAATATTTCTGAATTGGAGACGCAACATCAGGTTTACAATTGTAGAATATGACCTTCTTATTCTTTCAAAAGTGTTGATAATGCTACAAGATTGGGTTATTTCCCTGAACATTTATATTTTTCAAATTTTATATTTTTAAAAGCGTTTTTAATTATAATATATAGTTCTCAGTAAATTATTTTTTTCATCAAGCAATAATTTTCTTTCCACTATTGAATTAGAAATTCTCTTGATTAATCAAATTATTAATTTTTTACTAATCTTTGATAGGTAAATTTTCGCTAATTGAATCTTTAAATTTAACTCGTGATTAGGTTAATTTATCTAATTTTGATCGTTTTATTGAATTTTTCTATTCTTCTCCGTTTCCAAATGTATCACTTTTAAAAATTATTACATAAATTATATATAGGTGTATTAAGAAAATATCAAAATCATTATTATCACTTTTTCTCAATGCTGATTAACTAATTAAAAATAACTCGAAGGAAAGAATTTTGCCCAATTCAAAGTTGTAATTAAGAATTTAATATTTGTGTTATAATAGAACTGAAAAAAATGAAGATTTAGTAATGTAAAATTTCATTATTACCTTTTAAATCAAAGTAAATAATGTTTAAACAAAAAAGGAAATTTTTAACAAAATAGTTCAATTTTTAACAAAAAAATAAATTTTCAAAAAAAAAAGTTTAACATTTAACTAAGGAAATGAAGTTTAAGCGCGCTCAGGGCTCACGACTGTTGGTTTTTTAGAGCTTGTGTCCTTCGTCCAAAACTTTTATTTTTATTTTTAATTGCTTTTTTTACTAATAAAACAAAAACTATAATGCCTATCAAAGAGAAGTTTAAAAAATTGTCGTCCTTTTATAAGTGCACAATCTTCGTATATTCATCTTTTTTGTATCTTGCATAGTTTGACCGGAAAAAGTTTTTTTTGATTTTTCATTATTTGCTGTGTGATAAAAATTCGAATTTTCGAAATTTGGACAAAATTCAAAAATCTATCTATCTATTTCGTATTCTGCATTTATATTGTTGTTTTCAGATAAATAATTTTTCTTCTAAAAAATGACAAATTGTTATCCAAATAGTTAAATTCTCAACCAAACAGACCAACCAAAAAATAATAATTTTTAATAAATACATTAATTTCCAACCAAAAATTTTAATCTTTAATGAACTTTTTAGCCTATTAATTAAATTTGTATGCAGTAGATAAATTTTCAACAAATAAAAGAATAGAGAATTTTTACTTAGAGAAACATTTGTTAAAAAATGTTCAACACAATAGTTAAATTTTAATCGAAACAAAAAGAATTTCAATAATAAATATTAAGTGTTTAAAAAAAAGTGACTTAAAATTTAGTTCGATTTTTATTTAACAACAATTATTTAATGAAAAACAAATTTTCAATGAAGAGATTAATTTTGAAATAAAAAGGTTCTAATTCTCGAACAAAAATTTCAAAACGTTATAATGTTTAATGGACTTTTGAACCTAATAATTAAATTTTTTGCCAAAATGTTTTATTTTCTAGAAAGAAAAAAAACAAATTTTCAAATGCTGCCTATTATTATTTATTATTTATTATTTTTTAAGATTTATTCAAAAAAATACGAAACCTATCGAAATATGATTGATAACAAATTTTTTACATTTTTTAAGTAAAAAACTAGTATTCATATCAAAAAATTAATCATAACAAATTTTTTGCTCTTCTTTAATTAAGCAGCTTTTGTCTATTAATTTTTCACAGTCTGTGTCGTTTATCCCAAAATTAAATTTTGTTTGTGTCACTTTTTACGATTAGTCAAATAACTACGCTTTCCATTAAAAAATAATAACAGTAAAATTCACATATTTTTTAAGTATAAAATATAAAATAGAGGATTCACGAAGAGAAGAACAGTACAACTATTCAAAATATCACTTTTCTCATTATCACCCTGTATTTTGTAGCAAGTGTCAAAAGTCGAACTTACCTTTTTTTCTAACGTTCACTGATAGAAAGAGAGGTTCGTTCGACTTCTAAACAGTATCGGAACTCCACACAAGCGTATTTTTGATTTTCGTTATTAAAAATTACCTTAGAAACAAAAAAATGGAATTTTTTGGAAAACGATACTAGGTAAGAAAAAAATTAACGGGCAAAAGTTGTTAATCCAAAAAGGATCTACACATTTGTTATAAATAATTTTTAGATAAAATGATTAGATTTTCTTTTAATCATAAAACACAAAATTAAAAAAAAAATTAGACGAGACAATAAGTATAAGTATGTTTCATTCCAGTGTAGCTAAAAAATAAAATTTGTACATCATTTTACAACATATGAATAAGTGATCCCAGGTAGAGGTACACATAAAGAATGTATTATATTTGATATAAAAGTGTTGAGCATAATGTAGAAAAGTTCACATTTTGGACCAAATTGAGTGTGAAGCACGCGATACATGATGAGAATTTGTTTGCTAAAGCCGAAAGAGCTTTAACAACAGAGAGTTCACAATCACGAAGTTATAGTTGATGATCCGTTGACCTTTAGATTTAAAAGGTCGGTGCACAAATGTGGGAGAAATGCACAAACTGAGCGTAAAGTTTTAGAAACAACAGTTGCGCGCCCTAGGTCACAAAGTCACACAAAATCACACAAAATCACACAAAATCACAAAATTGCAGTAGTGAATGTTTTGAGCTTTAATTGTAAAATGTCAGTGCTTGCGACAGTTTTTTACACTGGATTCTTTCGAGAAAAAAAGAACGGAAAAAAACACAACTATCACGCGTTGACGAGAGTCTAAATTTTAACCTTGAACGTGACCTGATAACCGTTTAAAGGTCATTAAAGGTATCCCAAAAAATATCACTAAAAATTGACTTCACCTAGCCCACTTGGTCGGTCGTGGCCTTCAAACGGCCGTCAGGTCAAGGTCAAAGTTTAGACTCTCAACAACACGTGATACTTACATAAGTTTGTCCACTATGAAATATTTTCCAATAATGCTCTTCTTATAGCCTTTAAACGACTGTTTGAGTTAAAATTACTTTAGGGTCACCGTTAAGGCCATCCAGAACATTGTCTTAACCACATATTCGAATGTAAAATTTTCCGCTCTTTCGGTATCCGGTGTCCAAAGGAGGCGATAACAAAAAGTTGACCTTAAAATAACCTTGAAGCTCATCCTTGGGGTCAAAAATAAGTTCGCCTGTTCCGTTACTTTTGTGAAAAAGCAATATAAAAAATAAACAGTATATAATATTGCGACGAGATGATTAAATTTTCATGCTTTTATCAAACTTTGTTTTCTGATGTAGCTGTTTCTGCTGTATCAGGAAAAAGTGTTCAGTATAAATAATCCATAAGTTTAAAGATAAACATTGACAACTTAAATCTAATATTTCACCTTCCCTCAGCCTCTCTTCTTTTCACCCACTCTTGCACTCCAAACACTGATGCAACCTTTTCCGCGTTCCCGGATAGCGACCGTATATAATATCAAAATTTTGTATGCAGTTCCTTCTCAAATCTGGACAGATAAGATGAGGATTGTTGGTACTTTCCTCTTCGCTTTGGCGCTCTTCATTACTTCTATTGGTGAATATATATAATTTATAAATAATATATTTCTTTATAAATTTTATGATTTCCATGACGAATTTCAAATTTTCAAAAATTAAATGTACAAATTACGCCTTTCAATAAGAAAATTGATAGCTAACCTTACATAAATTCAGAGACATATTTCTGCTTGTTGATACGCTTGTGCTGTTAAATTAAAAATTTTAAATTGTCTAACAAATTATTAGACATAAGAATGTTTGCTCGCAGTGTGCTATAATAAATACTCTAATGAAAATATCTCAAATTATATCGAAACATTTTGTTTCCATAGTAGGAGGAAAAAAAGTCGGAGAAGAAAAACTGCGAATGCACACAACTTTTTTCATATAGTGACTTGTTAATATTGAGTCTTTAATTTTCCTCATAAAAACTTTAATCTTGTAAAATAACTTCTTCTAAGTTTAATGTTTGAATCCATAACCGTCACATTATTATTTTAATTGTAATATCTATCACTTGTTCCTTATAAGGCTATGTAGCCCTAGGAACTTTTCATCAATAAATACAAATAGGGATAGAAAAGCTGGCAAGCGCGCGCGTGTTGCGCTTTTGCTACTTGTCCTTCTCTAAAAATAGGTAACATGTCACGAAAATCTCGAAAGAATTGTTGTCTCTTTCCTCCAATGCTGATTGGGTAATTTGAAACACTCGTAGGAAACAATGTTGCCAAATTCGCACACATAATTAGGAAGTTCAGTTTGAGTTGAAGAGTGGTGACGATGATTGTCACATTTGTGTGCATAATAAAACAAACAAAAATATTAGACTCACTAATGTAGAATTTTCTATTTAACCAAAGCCAGAAGTATTCAGCAGAATAACTGGCAGTTTATTAATAGCTAGAGGTTACCTCTTCTTATTACAAAAAGGTCTAGGTTTGTATCACTTACCGATTGCAAGTAATGCTCTACACGCTCTTACTTAACTGACTGTAAAATTTGTATTTGACAATGGAAATGAATAGCTTTTGAAAAGATACAATAAACTGAGCTAAAATTACTTTTTTGAGGTTTGACATTTGGTACGAACCACATGAAGGTAGTGTTCTTTATTCTAAATCCCATTTAAAATTTCAAAGTACTTGTTTCATTTGATTTTGTTTGAAAAACGTCATTTATTTAAAAACTACTATTTAAACTGTTCAATTAATGAATCCTGTAAATGAAATTAATCAAGAAAGCCTAGAGTTCGAAAACGCTTGTTATTTTATCTTTTTCAAAACTTAAAAATGCTGAATAAGTAAATGAAAGTAGTCAAATATTTAAAAATTAAATTTAGCGGTATAGAGTATTTACATTTACACGAATTCCTTAAATTTTGTCCATTCCGTGAATTCCTTGAATTCCTTAATCCCTACTAATTCTGCGAATTCCTTGAATTCCATCAACTCCGTAAATACCATGAATTCCTTGAATTTCATCAATTCCATTAATTCCGTGATTTCCTTGTGCACAATTTTTGTTTTGCAAATGCTCTAATACATGTATTGGAAAGCTAGACGGTGACTTCACGATTATATCACTTACAATACATGTATTGCTATTTTATTATTCCAATCCCGAGCTTTCCTGGATCGTGTTTCTGTCTCCAAACTCTTGTAGTAAGTTCCGGCTGTACATAAATCCCCCTTTCCAAGATAAGTTCCGGATCTATGTGGATCCCAGCTGAAACTCCAACATATACTAATCGGATCTAGGTGCATACGGATGCCCCTTCCAACTCCAGAGTATCATTCATGTGAAAAGTGGTAACCTCAATCTTGGTAGGAAGGTTGGAGTTTCTTTTTAAAGTAAAAACGGAAAAATGCTCATGCACCAGACATCTTTGAACTTGGGGGCCATGGGCCCAATGTATACATATCACGCATATATATATAATATATTATACATTCACGTGAGATGCCCACATGGGCGCATAGTCCACAAGGAACGAAGGTGGGAGTGGGACTTACCGAAACGGTACCTACCCACTAAACCCTAACTCCTTTTTCTGCCAACCCATATTTCCGGAATCCGCTTTCGCATTACTTCAGGGACATGGGGGTAAGGCCAATATGCCGTGCCTCGGCGTCCCCTATTGTGCCAACTTGGTATTCTCAGTGTTGTCCTTTTGGAGGCTTCCTGGATAGGGTGGCCTCCCAAAATAGACGAACACCTCATTGTTCCTGGTCGATGATCAGTCCGGGGCTTCTTAGCGCGTACAGCACAGAAAAAGCATTGTGGGGCACTGAAGCACTCCGCAGACTTGTGGCCCTTCAAACCGCACGTCCAGCATGATTTGGTCCTATCAGGACCCTCACAGTTCGCTGCCATATGGCCAAAGCCTTGGCAACGAAAACAGGGCATGACCTCCGTCTTTTTTCTAACTCTGCAAGACATCCAACCAACTTTAAGATGTCCTGCACGAATGATTCTAGGGCTCCGTTCCTCGTTAAGTTTTACACAGACCTTCAGGTGTACCCTAACGGCCCTCATAATCAAATTCACCATTATGTTTTTTTCACCCAAATCACCGAAGTTTTTTCGGACAGCCTTCTGCATTTCCTCCACATCAATTATTGTGTCGATATCCAGGATCTCGACCTCCATACGTGGGACGAGTTCATGCACGGTATTTTCACCACCGACGGCCTCCTTCATAGCTGAGGACAGCTTCGTCCTGTTGTCTACTAAAGGCCCCACCTCGATGAGAACTTCGCCTTTCCTCGTCTCCCTGACTCCACTGATTTTGACACCAAGGGAGTCAGTTTTATCTTTTGTTTGAGATCCTTCAAGACCTCAGCTTTTTTTGGTGGCCGCCGTAGCGCTTTGGAGTAGCTTCTCTTGCCCTTTCAAAAGCAAGGCGTCCAATATTGTATGGTAAGTAGGCAAGGAAGCCCTCCCTGATTTGCAAATCCAAATTACGCTTTCCCTCGCAGAATGACTTCATGTCGAATACGACACTATCCAACTCCAAGCGGCATTTCTTTGCCAACTTTAGCATTCAATCCACTTTAGCCAAATCCCTTCTTCCCACCGACTTTTGACTCTCATCAGGCTCCTGCACCTAGCTAGGGAAGCAAAAGTCCACCCCGCAGAGCGGGTAAGGTCCGCGGGGCCTCTTTTATTTCAGCCCTACCCTCTGTTTCCAGCGAGCATTCCCCTATCCGCTATACGGGGACGCACCAAGACAGCTGAGGTGGTACTTGGAGTAATGTTGTATAGTAGAAATCGACTATATGGTTGTAGTAATGTAATATAGTAGGAATCGACTACATTGTTTTAACTTCTATTACTGTGGTCTATTTGCCATCAATGTCAAAAATCTCCAAGTTTGTGGCGCCACCTCAGTGATATATTATAAACTAGAATTTAAGTATTTTAAATACATATCGGTAATCAGAGGGCCCTTTGAATTTACAAACTAAAGCTTCTTTCCATTTCTGCAATCAACCCATAACACGCATTCAGTTTGATGTTGTGACTGCAGAGTATTAATTGTTCGAGTAACTCATTATTGCATTTGTTTACCATTTGTATTCATGCACCACCGCCACAGTTCTATATTATAAAGTACAATTTATGCATTTTTTTAGTTTGATTATAACTCCTTTGATACACGTAAAATATGTGACTACCTAAATTCATTTTTCAAAATTACTTGTACGTATATTTCAATTTTTCCTGGAAATAGTTCAAAAGCTACTAAAAAAATAAATAACATTTTTTAGAAATCCAATTTTGTGTTTCAAGCAAAATATAAAATAAGAATCATTTAGGTACATATTTTAATGAAAATAATTCGCTGATAATTTTTTTATCTTGTGGACTGATTACTTAGTTATTACTTGATTACTACATCTAAATAACACAAAGAAAAGTGCAAATCAAGGAAAAAAGATATGTAAAATAAAAATTATTTGAATGAATAAACGGAAATAATTCATTAAATGATTTTTAGGTTATTGACAGGTAAATTATTATTAGCTGATTAATTTTTTTCACAATATTAAATTACATAAAGATTAAATTTTAATATTGTTTAACTCTGAAGATAAATTGATTATTTTCTTTAAAGTTATGTTATTCAGTATGGGATATGATTTGTATAATAAAAGTTTATTTATATATATGATTTTCCCTATTCAACTTTCATAATTTTAAAAATGTCTTCGACGTTTTGAAATAATTATCTGAATTCCATCTTCAAAAATTATATGTCAATATGTTTCAAGTTTTTATGGAATTACTTTAGAAGATTATTAACACTTTAAATTTTCAGCAAAATATAGGGTAAAAATTATTTTGATGTTTCAATGAAAATAATTTATTACTGCTTTTTATATTATGAGCTCTGAGCGCAACATCTCGTTCGCTCTTAGAACAGTCTCGCAACTGTACAACTACCATGGTAGAACTTCCCGTTCAATCTCTGAATTAATGTGGTGCATCTGGTGTTTCGTCATTTCTAAGCGGACGATTCTATTTAGCTGTTCAAGGTCAATGTTAGATCATTTGATAAGCTCGAAGCAGTACGCGAGGGCAGGGATGGCATAGGAGTGGATTGCCCTGATTTTGTTTTCCGAGTTAATAAAAATACTCATAATCAATCTGAGTTCCGCAGTGAAGGTCATTTGTCTTCACTATCATATTCTGAATATCCTTATATTCTATAATACCCATATATTTATATGACTCGCCCGCATCCATTCCCTAATTCCCCTCTCGTTAAGTGCACTGTTCTTAATTTATCTAGTCTGAACTCTATGTGGATATCATTGGAAAACTGCTTTGTGACATCGATCACTTGCTGCAGTTTCGGGGCTGAACTAGCGAATAACTTCAGGTCGTCCATGTACAGAAGATGGGTTAGTTGATGACCATTCTCATTATCATGAATTCTGAACCTATGAGATATGCTGTTTAGTGTTTTTCGCAATGGGTTTAACGCTAAACAGAACCGTAGTGCACTGGGGGAGTTTCCTTGAAATATACCCGTTGTAGTGCGTATTTATCTAGTTATCCTTGGTTGTCCATGATAACAATACTTGATTCTTGTACCCCAAAACCTCATCGCACGAGTTAGAAAGTCAATGATGCGTGGACAGATTTCGTAAAGTTTTAAGACTTCAAGCAAATAGTCATGCAGCACGTGAAGAAACGCTTGCTTGTAGTCAATGTCTGCGCGAATTTTTACAACATCTTTTTTCTTCTTCTGCAAGAATTTTATTCTCGTCGTATTGAGAATATACCTTATCTGCAATAATAGGTTTAAGACATTCATAAATTGTTGGAAGACAGACTATCGGTCGAAATGCACATGGCATTTGAAAGTCTAGATTTTTAGGTAACTTATACGTAGTACCCTGGAGCGTGAAGCCTCGCATCAGACCTCGGTGTTCATTGATCTTCGTAAAACACCTTGCCAACGCATGATGCCCACTTGGCAGGTACTTTCTTGCCCTTGCTTTCTCCATTTTAAACCACGCAGTGTCCAATTTGCATCTGTTCATTTTTCCCCAAATAACCGACAAGTAGTTAGTGATGTCTTCCAATTGAGGGAGTTCGTTGTCTTACTAGGTATTTTGCTTTACACTCAGTTCACGATAGAACCTTCTTTCATTTGTCTGAAAGGTTCGATTTTGTTGCCATCGTGCAATACTTTTAATGTACTGACGCAGTCTGTCGCCAATCTTGTTTAAACTTTTCCAGATTGTAGTGCTAGTGGACCTCTTACAATTCTGTAAAGGATACAGAAGCCCGAATACAGTAAAAAAAATGTTCAAAATGATACCGAAATCAACATCATTTTGATATGCAACACAAATGATACCGATTTCAAGAGCATTTTCATCAGTCAGGGTAAATGATCGACTTTTGAGATCATTATAATCTGATTCGGGATCATATATGAAGTTAAACCAAGATGGCTGACGTTCATAGAGTACTTTAGCTCACTTGCCAGCTTTTTATGGTTTCTGATCATACCGTGTACTTGAAAAGTTAAAAAAAATAACGATATCTGATATTAGAAAGTATCCTCCGTTAACTGTAGTTGTCTCTCGCGTGCGATTAGATATAATGGACAGATCATTATTATCTCGAGTGTCAAATGATCGTTGGACCGAAATATTCTGCAAGAAAATTGATCCTTTTTTAAACGCTTTTTACTAAATTGGCCTTCGTGCATGTGGGCAATCAAATCTGCTGATCAAAAATTAAGGCACTTCTCGGCAAGCTAGAAACTTCATTTTTTAATAGACGCGTCTTCCATGTCAGTAATATTCCTTTTTGGATCCAAATGTTTTTTGATAATGTTATTCGGATTATTAATTGTTTGTTTTGATTTTGATTTTGATTCAAAAAAAAGATAATGTTTTACAATGTTTCAGTTATCTTTATGAAATTTATTATTAGAGAACAGAATAGCTGAATCTTCTAAGTTTTTATAACTGTAATTTTTGGTTGAAAAGGATGTTTTCAAAGAAAGTTTAGTAAGCGACCAGAGTAGGTTGATTTACGAAAACAATTTTTAGAACTGGAAATTAAAATTGTTTAAAAATGCCTTGAAATTTGTATAACCTCTTGAAATCTCAACTATTTTCTAAATTCTTCGAGAATGTTGAACTTGTACTTAAATTATAAAAATCGTCAGTCTTATAACATTGGCTTTCGCTTTTTCAGTTTGCCCACACATGCGACAAGTGAATCCTCCATACATGGTATTTCGAATGCACGTAGACCATGTTCCTGATTATTGCAGGACCAAATACGAAACAAGACGACCAGGACATCCGGCAGAAGGCTATTTTGAGTATTATCGAGTGCGAGCTTATTTGGATGTAGTAACGCAGGGCGATAATTTGATTGGATCCGTGAGCATAAGAGATGAACTTGAACCAATATATAATGGAAACGGGTCTATTATTACATCGAAAATGGGACCTCCAGTCCAAAATCCACAAGTATGGACACGTGACGAAGCTATTGAAGCATTCGGCATGTTCTTGGCCTTGCCATTAAACACTATATACGTACATCCTCTACGTCGTGGCAAATCTGGCCCCCGCAGAATCATCCACAAGGACGCAGAAGGTAACGAGATTTCGACTGAATTCATTCCAGTGCCAATTCGACGGAACGTTCCAGTTCACATAGTGTTGAAACCATCATCCAGGAGCGGCTTTTGATTTTTTCATGAAAGAAAATTCAGCATTCGCTTTGAAAGAGATATGTGAGATTTGTTTTTTTAACCTTTTTAAAAATAAGTTGTATGCTATCCTGTTTTGATAAGAACAGAAATTTAATTATATTCTAACTAATAATATAAATACTTTATTTTATTTTCCAACCGCTAACACTTATTATTTCCTTATCGTATTTTGTGTTCCTACGAAAAAAAGATGTAATTATTTACAGAATAAAAACATTGTTTTATGAAACGCTTGAAACAGTTTAATTGTATTTAATTTATAACTAACAATCATTGCCAATTAAAATTAACCAAGTTTCCTAACTTCTTATTAGCTTGAAAGGATTTTTCTGACTAGCGCACTATATTCGCTAATAACGTGTTTTTTATTTTGATTACCTAATTGTAAAATGAAAATATATAGGTACTTAAATTGAAAAACTGTAAAATGTAATTTAAATTAATAAATTTATTTAAATATATATATATATATATATATATTTCTTGGAGTGCGATGACGCGCCAATGAGGCTTTCCCCTTGGAGTGGTCATGACTTTTCGTTGGAGCGGAGAGTAACTCTCAGACTTGGAGCGGCTGGTCACTCCAAATGAGACGACTGGTCGCTTCAGAGGGGGTGAATGTCGGCAACATTGATTCATTAAGAAGTTAAATTTCTCTCCTTATCGACTCAATTAATTATTTTAAAATAGTTAAAGGTGAATATTGCAAAAACATTTATTTATTTCCTTAAATTATTGTTTATTTAATATATAAATGTGATACGATGAATATACAATAAAAAATATTTAAGTTTTCTTAAATTTAAAGTATATTTCACAGATTTTAACTATACTGCAAGCAAGCCATTAATTAAAAATGAATAAAATCAAATCAACTGGTTAAAAGGAAACAAGCTACGATTAAGGGACTTTAAACATCCAGAGCAGATGCGCTGATGTAAATTCTGAAAAAATAGTATGATATTACATTTTTTATATTATTATACAAGTTATTTAATAGGACGGGCCGAAAAAAAATTTCCAGCAATCGATAAAAATTAAAAAGTTAAAAATGGAAACAATAGAATTTAAGGGTAAAATATATTTGAAATATAAATTCTTACAGGCACAAATTTTTTTAGGTATGCGTAACCTTCTTGACAATTGCAGGTTTTTGTATAAATTGCAAATACTACATTTCATTAGGATAGATGAACTTTTCACCAAGAAGATGAATGTTCAACCAAAAAGATGAATTTTCTACTCTCCCTTGATGGCCTCTACGTTTGTCCCATGTCCATGGGTGGTAAATATCGTAAACCTGATAACAGAATAAAATCTAATGTGAATATATTTATTTGATTTGAACACTATAAAAATTCATGTAATAATGTAATAATGTAAATCAATAGACAATTGTAAATTTTCAGACTTGGTGATAGAGGATATGAAATATAGATATAAAATATAAATTTAAAATTGTTTAAATTTAAACTTAAACAATTTTTTTAGCCAAATCACTCACT
>JAAAKG020085287.1:0-40275 GCA_010014905.2 Druon quercuslanigerum | reverse complement strand
TCTTTTCTATTGATATTTATGTCTCTAATGAGCCGAAAAGTGAGATAGTTTGGAAATATATTTTTTAATGATTGAATTTTTTTCATTTTCTTATGCATAAAATTATTCTTGAAAAAAATGATTATTTTCCAATCTCAAAATACAAAAAAATATTAAATCTTAACAACGAAAATTTTAATTTTAAAACAAATTGTTAAGTCAAGACAAAAAGGTGAATTAAAAAAAAACATTTGAATTTCCAATCCAAATATATAGACTTCAATTTAAAATAAGAAAGTCAAATTTAACCAAAAAGATAAATTCTTGGTGAAAAATTGAATAGTTAATACTTCTACGAAAAACTATTTTTATTTGAACTCAAAATAGTTAAATTCAAACAAACAAGATGAATTTTCAACAAAATAGTTAAATCCTCAACCGAAAAAGGATAATTTTTTCCGAACAGTTACAGTTTTAACCAAAAAAGATAAACTAGTTCAGGATTTTAAGTGAAAAGAGAAAACAAATTTGAACCAAATTGTTGAATTTTTAAACCAAAAAGCGAATTCCCTAGAAAACGGTTAAATTATTAACCAGCAAATATAAATTTTTAACTAAAAAGTTTAAATTCACCCAAAAGTCAACTCTTTTTCAAAGACTTTTTTTAAAGACTGGCTTTTCAACCAAGAAAGATGAATTTTCAACCTAAAGAGATGAATTGCAAACGAAAAATATAATAGTTGATGTGTTAATTAAAGAGAGAGTTTCATTTTAAATAAAAAAACAGTTGAATATAACCAAGAAATAGGAATTTTCAACCAAATAGTTCGTTTTTAACCAAAAAGTTGATTTTCAACCAAATTGTATTAATGTTTAAACCAAAAAGACAATTTGCCTACAAAAACAGCTGAATTTTCACCAGGATCAATTTTCAACAAAAAATGAAATCAGCTTAATTTGAAATTCAAAAAAGGCTACGTGCATCAAAAATGGAATAGTTAAATTTTTAGTTAAAAAATAAATTTTTAATCAAAAAAGAAAAACAAATTCTCAAATAAATAGTTCAGTCAAGTAATGCAACTATCAATCAAACAGTTAAATTTTCAACCCAGAAATATGAGTTCTCAATTAAAAATTTAGTAGCTGAGTTGTCATTTACAAACAATTAGTTTGCAGTCAAAAATGGGATGGCTGAATTTTTAGTTAAGAAAAATAATTTTTAACCAATAGAAAAGAATCTTCGAACAAAATAGGTAAATCTGCAACCAATACACTGCATTTTTAACAAAGTACTTCAACTTTCAGCAATTTAGATAAATTCACTATAAAAAAGGTGAATGCTCATTGAAAAATTTAATATTTTAATTTTCAAATAAAAACGTGTAATTTTAAACTAAATATAGAATCATCAAATTTTTAGTTAAAAGAATTAATTTAGTAAAAAAGAAAAACGAATTTTCAAGAAAATAGTTCAATCTTCAAACGAATAGTCGAATTTTTACCAAAAGAAATTAATTCTGAAAAGAAATATAATTAGTAGACTTTTCAATTAAGAAGAATTAACATTCACTGAAAAATATTTGGATTTTGGAGGCTGGAGTTTCCTATTGTATTAAATTAATTTAGTTCTTATTTAAGGAAAAAAGCGAAAAAAGGCCAAAAAAGGGAAGTTTCTTGAATACAGGGGGAAAAAGAGGGATTTAAAGAAAATTGAAAATAGCGGAAAGAGTGTAAAGTCTGTAGTTTGATATTTTACTTGTAAAATAAAATTAATTAGTTTGATTTTTTGAAGCATTTCGAAAAATTATTATTCACATTTATATTTTCCATGTGTGTTCGCTTATTGTGAATTTTCAATTATTTATTACAACCGATGTTTTATGGCTGTACACTGTATACT
Organism: Druon quercuslanigerum; assembly: GCA_010014905.2. Taxonomy (NCBI): domain Eukaryota; kingdom Metazoa; phylum Arthropoda; class Insecta; order Hymenoptera; family Cynipidae; genus Druon; species Druon quercuslanigerum. The sequence goes on along the minus strand of JAAAKG020085287.1, from coordinate 38,396 downwards.
CACCAGTTTTGAGAGGTAAACGAGAAAACTATTTTATTGAGTGAAGAAAACTTTGTTAAACTATCTAAAGAACTAGTTTCCGACCCATTCCGAAAACTCTTGCCGCTAAAAAGTGCTCTATTTCAAAAGTTTCGATTTAAAGAGATTTGATCTAGTTTTACTTTTTCAAACTTTTAAATTTTATTTACAAAGTTTTGAAATGTCATTTTAAAACTCTAAAACATTTTATTCTTGGTCAAGGACATGAAATATATCGAGCTAATGGAAACTATAGTATTCTGTTTTTATGACTCCACGAATTCTTTGATAAATTATCATAGTCATTATATGTTTGACATATTTCCGAGTTAGGTGAATGAATTTTAAACAATTTGGTTTCCTCTTGTAATAAAAAAGTACTCTGTCATGATGTACAGTTAGTCATAAAGTGTGGAACGACCTCCCGTATATCTTATATGCTAGCATAATATAATAACAATTAAATGTATGCAGGTTGGACATAACATCTTTATGAATGTTCGGTGAACATGCACTATAAAATTACATATATACCTTTATTTAATATGCAGTAGTATACGGTATAACAATTTCAAGTCTTTTACTTAAAGCGGTATTTAAATCCTCAAATTTCAAAAAATTTTATGACCTGAAGCCTCGAGGCTTTAGGTCCCTGTGCATATAAAATGGACCACAGCGTTCCCCTATCAACATTCCGCAATTGTCCTTTTTTCTCCACAGTTGAGATTTCAAGAATCACCATCTGAATACCTGATTCATGACGAATTCCGTCATATCAATCTGAATAGTCGTAAAACGCTTTCGGGACTTGTTAGCATAAGCCGCTAGAATGCACGAAGCCAAGTATCGAATGAATGTTGTTCCATTTTTCTCTCTTTCTTTATGTCTCACATTACGACCACCACCTCCTCCTCTGATTCCATCTTAAGATTCAACTGCACGTTTTTCCACGAGAAACCGGGTTTCAATTTCAAGTAGCGATTGATCTCGTTTCGGCATCGTTTTTACTCTTTTAAATTACAGAGTGCGAACCCTGCCGTCGTGTCTATCCCTTGAATTAAAGACCAATTCCGTAACTGTTAATCAAAATTTGATCCTTTATTTTTTTTAAAATGATCACATTGTGAAATTTACTTTAAAAATATGGGTGAAAGTAAATTGGGAAAAAGCGAAGAACCTGAAGTCAAGTCTGAAGTTCACCAATAATCAGTGTGCGATTGAGGATTCATATTTTCTCTTTTATTATTATTAATGATACCTCAGCTTCAAGGACTGATCAGTTAGATCTTTTTATGGGAGCAGTTTATTTTAGGCAATTATATCATCACCATTATCTTATGCTGCAATGTTAACGAAGATCATGATAAGTATATGTATTTAAGCATCTTCTAATTAATGTTCAGGGAATTAAATTTCTTCACTCCGGAAGCTTTGATCACCGTTAATAAAAGAACGATTTGTGTACATGTAAGTAGAATTTAACGGTTCAGATACATATAATTTCCCGCAATATTGTAGAATCGTTTAAACCTTCGGTTTACTGTAAATCCGATCTATTAGAAAGTAAAATTATTCAAGTTTAAATATCCAAGTTAAAGAGTAAGGATGTATAACATTATCATTATCAATTCAGCATTTTTTGCTATTATTGAAAATGAAATTTTCTCTTTGTCACGGTCTAAATCAGGATAATATAAAATATGAAATATTTTGTAGACCTTTTGTAGTTTTACTTGTTCTGTGTGAGTCACTTGTTCTGGTAATTAGTCTTGACGAGCCGAGGCATGAATCCTTTAACAAGGAAGAGCATTGTTTTACAACTTCACAGCTGTAAGGGCACCTTAAGTACTAACCACTCTCATTTTATCTGACTCAGGAAGCGTCAAGCATGTAGCACTTTCGTCGGAGTAAATATCATCCAAAACGACAAGCACTTTTCTTGCTTTTAACAGAAACTCAGAAAGAGCAACAACAGCAAAATAATTGTCAAGTCTAAAATCTCATTCACTTCCGGCTTTACCTGGTAGTCTGCAAGTTTAGTACCGTTGGCACGAAGCGTTTCCGTCGTATTTCCGGATTACGGTAATTTCTCTCAGGTTGACAGACTCAGATCGTGAAAGCGGTTTAAAGCGGTTCTAACGGCTCCTCTTTAAGTTCCACTGGGGGTGGGTCGGTCGATATTGCCGTCTAGATCTACCCTGGTTTGCTTGTGGCAGTCTGCACCACACATTATCACGAACAAAGCGGACATAGAAGGGGACTTGATGATGGTTCGTGTTCGTTGATAGGGATGGGTAAAACAGTGAGGGTGAGAGAGAAAAGGACACTCATTAAGTGGGCTGGGCACATGTGCTTTTGTAAGGTCATCGTCGGCCACTATTTTCTTTTAAAGTACAATGAACACTATGACTTATGTTGCATGTCTGCATTCAGAAAAGAATGCTCTATTTTTTAAATTGCAATAAACATCTATTATATTAATAACGATAAGCTTAGTTAAAGTTACCCTACTTTTGAAGACTAATTGCTCGGCTCGTAATGATTATTTCACAAATTTGCAATATGATAGTAGTCTATCGATTTTTCATCAACAAGTATATGTATCTATTATTGTATTATTGTTAATAAAATAACAATTTTTTATAAAAAAGTGACTCCTAAAAGTGTATATCATTCGATTTAGATTTCAAGAAACAAGCAAATCCGTTGAACGTCAGAGAAGTATTTTTAGAAAAATTTTGGAACTACCGCCAGGATCGGTAGTTACTTTCGCTAAATTTACTCCATGCAGACACTTCGTTGAATTCTGTTATTTCAAATTTATTTGAGAAAAATTTTTCAGATAGATACATATACTTGTAGTTGAAAAGTCCATGGACTACTATCATATTGTAAATTTGTGAAATAATTATTACGAACCGAGACAGTAGTCTCCTACAGTAGGTTAACTTTGACTAAACTATCTCCATGTAATGTTTGGATTAGGCAAAAATTCAAATAAAGCATTTTCAACATTTCAAACCTTTATTTCGACTTCTTGTAACTATTTTATGTAAAATCATTGTAATAAGCATAACTTATGTGGAATTTCTGGATTGTTATACGAGTCAGGAAGATAAAGCTTTAAAGATGAACTAACATCGAAAATATTGACCGATTTTTTCTAATCTTTTTTTGATTTACTCGTAATAATATAACGAAACTAATGCAGTACATTAAAATTGAATTCACTCATATTCTACAAGATTCTGATTTTTCTCCACTGTGTCTAATCTCAAACAATGGGAAGGTTTCGCGAGGCCAAAAAACCGCCCGCTCGACAAACTACCACCCGCCGCAAGGGTAACGGTTTCCAAACAATGCCTGACCCTGGATGACGGTCCCCTGATGATTACTTCCTCGCAGGCAATTTTTTTCACACTTTCTTTGCTATGTACCTTTTTTTGTGGAAATATACCAACTGTGATTGGCTGTCGAAAATTTGTTTTTCACTCAGAAGCTCCACCCTTCGGGGTGTGCTTATCATATTTCTTTCTCTATCGCACACTCAATTCAGAATCCCTACGGGTGTCCCCAGCCCTCTTAAATGAGGGTGGTTATCTATTGAAAAGAGACGTTTCGTTTGCCTGTTTGTCAGTTTGGAAATTTTCGGTATATGTGTTGAAGAATAAAGTAGCTTTATTCACTGTTTGTCCAATTGGTTTAAAACATGCCTGAACTGTGCATTTCATAGGTCAATATGATGTTGAAATTGAATACAGAACTCGAATGGTCGAATTGTAGATTGTGACCTTTGTATACCCCCTGTGGTTCCCACATCACCAGCGCATTGCTACCCCTATATACGGACTTTTTGATAGTCCATTTCGTACTCGGGAAAACCTATAATATTTATGAAGTTATTCATGCCATGAATTAATAATAACCTTGTTTTGAAGATATCACCTTATATATATGAACGATGAATAATACCTTTAAACACAGTCGTTTGAAACATTTGTAAGGGGCTTACCTGCTTATCTAATAGTGTAATTTATAACATATTACGTAAAGCAGTTTTTTCACAACAAAATTTGTAAATTGTATAAAATAATTTGCAGAATAACAGGTTTTCACGTTCACTTCAAAAATAGAAAGTGCACTGTTTTGCAACCGTGCACCTTTGAATATCATTTAAAAACAAACAAATAATTTATTCAATATAAAATGCTAAATTAACTCTCAGCAAAATAAGGGAGCAATTTTTTAATTTTTATCTGGAAATATTTCAGAAAACCGTTTGTTAGATTCAACAACAATCTTTTTCATTTCGCAAGTCCAGTATCAATTATATCATTGATATAGGTTTTCCCGAGTAAGGAAAACATTAAAGGGCTAACAGTGTACTGGTTGTGGGGGACTGCCTGTCATGACCGCGAGGGGTTGCAAAGGTCAGACAGTGCCTACGATCACGTTCTGAGGCAGGTGTGAGGACGAAACGTGGATTGCCCGAAATTGGATAATACTTCCGATATCGATAACAATGGCACGAGTTTAATTAAAGCATTGTATAATTTGTGTAAGTATAACTAAGGAAAGATAAAGCCGCTTATAAACTGAAATCTGTGCATTCTGGATGAGCAATGCGCAATAGATATAACCGTACAGTTTCGTTCGATGGAGATTGGCTGATTGGCGGTCTACAACCACATCGGAACGAGTCGCATTTGTACGAAATGGGGCTTCCACGCAATTTCTCTCCCAGCCAGACATTGCCACGAATTCCAAGAGGTCAAACTCCCAATGGAGCATCTAGGGTACCAAACCAGACAAGTTTCCACGCGAGAACGTAATTAGGAAGAGATGGAGAGAACTGTGGGCAGAGATGGGTGGAGGCTGTTCAGAATGTGAACGCGAATAGTTTAACGTCCCAAAACCGTTCCACACGTTTCGCGTCAGTCCACTGACGATCCCCTAAATTCTCCAGAATGCAAGCTCGGAATTGCTGCTTCCTTTCTCACTTCGCGACCTACCTTATAAGCACACATACACACCACCTAGCTTCTCTGTTTCTCGTGGGAAGAAAACATTTTCAATATTTTCAGGGTTACGAGTCAGGAAATTCTACAAAGTTAGGGTATTTAAACCGGTTCAGGGAAATTCAGGGAAAACATGAAAGTTTCAAGGAATTTGGGATTAACTCAGGCTGAAGTTTTGAGGTTCTGAAATATTAAAGCTTTCTTTTTTGAATTATCATTTTTGATCTGGCAGTTGTAAGCTTGTTTTTATCTCGAAATTGTGATTTTGTATAGCAATTCTTAAATTGCACAAGTGTGTACGATTTTTCTGTTCAGTATTGATATATTTGTCAGTAAATGTCCTGCTGAAATCCGTGAAGAGACGGATACAGGATCAAGAGAGGGCAGACATTGATGGAGAAAAAGAAAATATGTGAACGAAAGAGAACCGGTCATAAAACGCGAAATATTACCTCCGATGCGGACCCATAAAATCGAAACCGGATCCATCAGAGTGCGCAAATAACCGGCACCGGCTGCAGGACCAACCTGTGCTTCAACTTTGCGCGGAACGTGCTCGTCTTACTTTTCTTAGTAACGTCATTCACGTTTTATATTTTTCTTTTAGAATACTTCTACAACAAAAGTCACTCGTGACACCGAACCTTATATTGCAGAACTTATATTTTATATGGAATTTATCTCTTCTGAAAAATATGCATGCCTGCACTCTTTTTAACGGAACCGACTGAACCAGTGAAATAATCGCTGGTTAAATCAGTATTTTGAATTATCACAGATGAACCAGTGATTTTCCGATTTTGACTCGGTGAACCAGTAAGTAATTCAACTAAAACAGCGTTACTAAATATATCAGTTATACCAAATGGTAGATTCAACCAGTGATTTAGCGCTCTTTGCGGCCAAGGTATGAACATCCAGTCATCTGGTGTGCAATATATTATATCCTGTTATATTGCAGCCTGGCCCTAATTTATTCTTGTAAGAGTGAAGTGCGGTTTTTTAAAAGATGATTTTGCAAAGGTTAATGATAGTGACACTGTAGTAATTCTACTGAGTAAAACAGTGAAATTGAACTGAGTTTCAGTGATAAATTTCTGGCTGTTAAAATTTAGGACAATTATTTTTAAAATCCTGGATTATGAATCCTATATTTAAATCTCGTGGTTTAATATCATAGATTGATGTCCCAAATTTTTAAATCGAAGATCATAAACGGTATAATCTATTTATATCAGAAACTTTTGATGAAAATGTATTTCACTTTTCATTCTTTCTGTGAAATGCAATCCACAGAAGACAAATATTCTTTATCTTTTCAATATACCGTGAAATCGAACCCTCATATTACATTTTCAGTTAAGTAAAAAGAAGAGTGGTCCTATCGTTATACAAAAAAAAATCAAAAAAAATCTTGGAAGTTTGAAGAAGTACCAACAGAGCACGTTCCACAAATATTTTCTATTTGAGATTTTCCTCTGTTTTATCTCTATTTTCTTCTATTTTTTTAAAAATTTCTTTCATTCATCTCGTGTTTTCCTTTTGTGGTGTCGATTTTTGCATCAAATAAAATTATTATCAATGGCATATAACGAACCAGAGCAATGATTGATTATATGTAATTGTGAAATCCGTCTATATTATTATTATTTTTAAATAATATGTATTGCAATTCTATAAAATAAAAAAAATCCGCTTTCTATTGATCTTGTATTAAAAAAACAAACAAGTCTTTCGATATAAACTTGACATCTTTTAAGCGGAAGAGTCGAATCAGAAGATCGGATCTTCAAGTGTGGGCTGGAGCTGAATGAGCTGCAGTCGTATAACCGGTTCGATAATGACGCGATAAATTCCAGAAAAATTAAACGGTTGCCAAGGCGGAAAGGGCGAGAGAATGAGTGAGTGTATGCGGAAAAGAGAGATATATTAAATATTATCATAATATATATTAGTCTAATTCTAAGAAAGCGCAACATCCCAGATAAAAATGTGTACTTCCTCTGCAGTGTGTCGAACAAATTTGTTTGTACTTAAATCATACCTATTTTGCTTCGAGTCCATTAACAACTGTTGGTAACGGGGGGAGGGGGGGTCAGTTAAAGTAACGTTACGTGCAGTTAATTCATAAATTGATAATTAATGGAACATAATACAAAATACGTACTATTTTGGGCAAAAAGTTCATTCTTTTTTATTGAAAAGTCGTCTTTTTTGGTTAAATCCAACTTGCTGGAAATTATTTTTTTTGTTTATTCAAAATTAAATTCTTATACTGGAAATTTACCGATTCCGTTTATGGTTGAAGTTTTATATTTTTGTTTGAAAACTGATCTTTTTGAGTGGAGAATTAGACTGTTTCGATTAAAATTCATTACTCTTGATGTAAAATTAACTTTCTTGTTCAAAATGTATCTTTTCTGGTTTAAAAGTTAACTGTTTTCTAGCAAATTCACCTTTTCAACTTGAAAACTTAAATAAAGTCGGTTGAAAGTACATGTGTTTTGTTAAAAACACGTCTTTTGGTAGAAAATTAATCGTCCATCAAGATGCTTATTGTGAAGGCACTTTTCCAATAACAAAAAGAAACACAGTTATAATACAATAAAAGAATAAGAAATTCCAAATGATGTGACACCTTAGAAAAATGGTTAATTCTGGACTTGGTGCCATGTCGGTTTGCTAACGTTGAAGTTTGAGCAGTCATATCCGCTTAACCGAGTAATAAAAATTTTTATAGTTGCTATAAATTTCTTTAGAAACATTTACAAAATGAAAAGAAATCTCTTGGCCTATATTTAAAATGATTATAATATATATCTACTTTGGATTAAGATTTAGGCTGTTCCGAAATTTTGTTACGTGTTGTCAGATTTTTTCGGCACGAATAGCGGGACATGGACAAGGGACTATTTTGATCAAAATTTCGGTACAAATAGCCGAATTTTATGGTACCCGTAGATTTTAGTCGCTGGCTAAGATTAAAATATTATTTTAATCTACAACTGAGAAACGCTTTTAAAACTCACAGTTTTTATCGTCTATATGTCGTTGAATTTTTAAGCCAAGCCTCGTCAATAAGGTATTATAAAAGCAATTACAAAATCGAGTTAAAGAAGTCTGGTACAGTCGATAAAACTATGAATATTGAATGCCGAAATGGAATCCAGACCAGTATACACCGAAATAGAAATATAATTATCAGACTTGATTATGAGCCTTGACAATCAAATTATTTACAATTTTGGATACTGTATTCACTGAATCCGAATAATTTATTAATCAGGATTGGAAATAATTCTCTTTTAATTGAGTTTCTTTTTGAAAAGCTCATTGGCAATAATTTTGGAGAATGAACATGTGGAAAAATTCAAATTGTGCACTGAGAAAAAAAATTAGTGATCGCAACAAAACCATTTTGTTGGGCAGTTTTTGTTGTCAGAGCCAAACAGTTTTCCCAGTGTAGAATGAGCTACAAAGGTTTACATTTTCTAAAATATATCTTTACTTTTTTCTTCTAGCTGCATTTTTTTTAAAGTAAATTTTCCAATGTATAAAATACTAACGCATTAAACCATACGATTTTCACATTCTAAGATATTTCTGTTTTATAAAAAATAAAAAGCCAGTCTTGCCCTAATACGTGAGACAATACCAATGAAATACAACTTGTTAGAAATAATTAAATTATCAAATCATTGTTCTATTGTGATAACTAATACGTATAGAAATATGATATGCAAGAATATGGCTTTCAAAAATGAAAAAAATTGATGAATTCTACGGTTTATTAGTCCCCCCTGCCCCACTCTACCTTATATGGACAATGAAAATATTGATTTGAATGTATTCTCGAGGGGCATTTCTATGTAACGAAACGAAGCAATGCTTGTGATATAATTGTAATATTAGGGATGAAGGTAGCTTTGTTCCCAGAAAATGTTTGAATCTACTACCACTAGTTGCGAGTTATTGCATCCGGTTGTTTGTTAGAGCTTTCATGCTGATATTTGTTTGCACCACGACGTGCAGAGGAATTAACGAGCGGCTTTTGTTTCAGGTAAATATCTGGAAAACCCGGAGGCCGCAGGTCTATGTAAAACCATTAAAACGTCATTTTTACCTCGTCCGTCCGGTAAGTTTTAAATATCGCATTGTATTTCAGACTAGTGAGGGAAGAATGCATCTGATGCAAAAGGAAAAACTGACAGATAGTTATTTATACGCTCCGGTATTGTAAACTTCAAAGAGTTTATGCTCGGGGCAGTGTCTATTATTTCGAAGTATAATTTACATAACTGCGATTTATTTCCAAACGAGAATTCGTCTACGTGTCTTGAAATTATCCATCTTTAACAGTTATTCACATAAATGTCTTCTTCAGATGCGAAGGGAAATGAGAAAACAATTATAAATAGTCTTGACGTGCATAATTAAGATTTAGTTCTTTTAAGTAATTTCGGGTATATTTGCTTAATAGAAAACCGGTAATAAGCCTAGAAAAAGATAGGGATTGTTTTTCAAAATCGGGAATTTTTCAGATTAAAGTTAAAATAATGTTTAGTTCAAAAATAACGTTTCCTTTTTTCCGCAGAGCTTACAGAATTTTCAGTAATTTTACAAATTTACGAATGCTTTCTGTGAAATGAATAGACTTTTTTATTAGAGATTACAGTTTTAACATATTAGCTTGACAGAAAATTTCAATAACTATTACAGAAAATATCCGTAAATTTATTAAATTATTGAAAATTCTGTAAGCTCTGCAGCAGATTCGGTAATCTTCATAGAAAAAAACTATCTGGTGCCTATTTTGACTACAATTCCTGTAAGTTTAATAGAATTTTTTTCTGCTTGTGGAAGTATGGTTTTCTATCGAAAATTAATCATCTATATTGTACATCCTGAGACACAAAAACGTGAATATTTTTTCTAAACCATGATCGACAGAATTTTTCAAAATTGTCACTGCTGCTTATTAAATCGGAGACTTTACTTTACTTTTCTCTAATCACCTCTTTTCCCTGTTTTACAAAATTCCTCTTTTTCCCTGGTTTCAAGAAAATTCCCCTTTTTCTTATTTTTATCGGTGAGATGAGAACAGAATTAATAGAACCAAAGAAGTTCAACTAAAAAAAAATCTCTTTATTTAAAAAATCTATTACTATATTTTTGATTTAAAATTAATCTCTTTTGGTCGAAAATACATCTTGTTTTGTTGAAAATGTAATTACACGGAGAAAAATCAACGGTCAATTTTGCCTTGATTTCGAGTAGAATTTACTTGAAAACATGGTAGTTTTATGACACATAAGCATTTTCAGTTATAAGTTTACTGTGTGTCGGAAATATTTTTCACTATCTCCCTAAAAGGTAATTGTTCTATTCCATCCATGTGGTAATCGTCTTTTTGTTAAAAAGTCTACTATTTGGCTGAATTATTTTGGTGAAATTTAATTATAGTTTTTAATTTCATCTTTTTTGGTTAAAAATTCAACTGTTTTGTTAAATATTCGACTTTCTGGATAGAAAATGTATCCTTTTGGCTTGAAAATTCATCTTTTGTTAGAAAAGTTATCTTTTTTGTTGTTCAAAATTTATCTTAAGTTGAGCTATTTTAAATGTACCTGTTTTCATAGAAAATTAAACCATTTATATAAAAACTAACATTTCTGTTAAAATTGCATATCTGCGCGTTAAAAATTGAACGCTTTTGTGGAAAATTTGCCATTTTGACTTGTATTTTTAACAATTATTTGGTTGAACTTTTTCTCTCTGTCTTCACTGAAAAATCTTTTCTGATTTAAAATATGTCTTTTATGATTAAATGGAACTGTTTTTGAATAAAAATAAAAATATTTGTTGGTTGTTATATCAATTATTACTTTTTTCTTTGAAAATACATCTCTTTAATTCAAAGCTTAATTATTTGGTTGATAATGGATCTTTTTTTTATTAATATTTCATGGGTAAAAGTTAAATTTCTTTGTTAAAAATTCTTGGATATCTAAAATTAATCCTTTTGATTTGAAAATTTAACTATTGTTAAAAATTCATCTATTTTGTTTAAAAAACGTCCCTTCTAGTTGAATTTTCAACTATGTGTGTGTGATTTCAACTGTTCAGTTCATCTTTTTTTTTAATTGTTCTTTTTTTTTAATTTAACTATTTCGTTGAAAATTAATTTTTTATAGATGGATGACTCAACTGTATCTTCGAAAATTTAATGATTTTTTTGAAAATTCAAGTATTTTGGTAAGAAAGTTCTTGATTGTAAAAAAATTGGCCTTCTACAACATTCTTTTTTGTGGCCTAAAGTTTCTACTATTTGATGAAAAATGTAACTGTTTGTAGTCGAAGTTTATTATTTTTTGTTTGAAAATTTCACTATTTGTTTGAAAAATCATCTTTCTTAGCAGAAAATTGCACGGTTGAAAATTCTTCTTGCTTGGTTGAAAATTCAACTGTGTACAAAAAAATTAGTTTCTTTTTCTTGAAAATTCAACTAAGTATTTGTTTGAAATTTTAATCTTTCTTGGTTAAGAATAAACTTATTTTATTTAAACTAATTTCTAAACCATTCGACTCCTTACCTTAAAATCGCAACTCTTTCGTCAAAGCAAATATGGTACTAATACAATAATATGATTCAAAAGAATTTATTCCCCTATTTTCGCGAAAAATCCCCCTGTTTCCCCTGTTTTGAGAGCTTAGATTTTGGTCCTTGGAGTTCGTTAAATATTATGTTTGTATGTTTTGTCGTTTATTTGAGGAATTAATCAAATGAAATCAAAGACCAAATACTGTAATTTGAAAGGGGTTTGGTGGGGTGGGTGTTCATATTTGTTATGTCATTATCTCTACTCTAATTGTGATAATATTTTGTACCTAATTATCTTCATTAAATTATCTTCGTCAGAGTTCTATCACGTGTGTGCTTTAACATATAGAATTAGTCTTGTTGACTAGATAAAATTTAGTAGATGGGCAAATAGAAAAATGTAATTTCTTTGAAAAAAAGTCTCTCTTCAAAATTGGTTTCCCTTGAAGGCCCATGAAGTTAATTTGTGGAAACGCATCCTCATTTCCTACTTTTATCTTTGTGGCTTATATTTTACTTAAGACGATCTTGATTCAACTCGATTTGGTTTCTGCTTATAAAGCGGAAACCTACAATACAGGCAAAGTCCACTCTGTCGAGACTGAAAAGAGCGTCGATCGCGATAAGAGTATCGTCGACAGACACAATAAGCGGCATTTATTTATAGAGCGAAAAACTTTACAACACTGGGTTACTGCACTAAACTTTAAACCATTGATAATAATTACGAGAGTTATCCCGGTTGAATGTCGATATATAACTGAGTTTATCACCGACTTGAAAGAAATTTCAATAATATTCTTGCTTAACTAGATTAAAGATTACACTGAAACCTGGGTTTCCGTAAACGGGATTTGTGAATTGCGGGAACTGCATTCCTCGACAATTTGTTGATGAGGGGAATATCTGCCATTCTGATTTAATTTTTCTTTCACTTTCAAAACTGGGTAATTAAAATTAAAATTTTGCCGTTTCTTGAAAAATATTTCCGTATTTAATATCGGGGTTGCTAGGGAATATAAGGGAAAACCTGATACAGTCAGGGAAAACCTGACAAAGTGAGGGTATTTTCCATGCACAGCAGTTGAATTTAATTTTATTATTTTATTGACATATTAACAAATTCGTTAAAAAGTCACTCTTTTGGGTTTAAAATTTTATTTTTTTTTTAAATTCATCGGTTTGGATTGAAAATTCATCTACTTTGATAGAAGTCATCTTTTTGGTTGAAAATTAACTTTTTTGTTGAATTTTTAATGCGTTGTTTTACTTTAAAATAAATTTAAAATAAAAAGTATAAAATTTAATTTTATTGTTTAAAATTCGTCCTGTTGGATTGAAAGTTTATCTTTTTTGGAATGAATATTCATATTTTTTAGTAGAAAATTGATCTTTCTGGGTTGAAGATTAATTTTGTTTTTCATGGAAATTTAACTATATCATGTTTGGTTATAATTGATTGCTTTCAGTTCACAATTCACGTACTGGGTTAAAAATTCCGATATTTTGTTGAATATTGGTTTTATGTGGTAGAATATTAATTTTCCTTCTGACTAGTTTATCATTTTAGTTACAAAAATTCATTTCTTTGGTTGAAAATTCAATAATTTCCTTAAATTTGTTGAAAATTCATCTCTTTACTTGAAAATTCAACTATTTCATTGACAATTTATTTTAATTGGATGGAAATTAATTTTTTCTGGGCATTTTTCTATTCTACGTTGAAGATTTATTTGTTTCATGTGAAAATTTCTTTTTTTTTTGCCGGAACGTAATCTCATTACTTGAAACTTAATCTTTTTAGTTAAAAATTCTTTTTTGTTTTTGTTTAAAATTTATTCTTTTGACTGTAAATTTAACAATTCTTATTTTGTTTGAAAATGCACGTATTTTGTTGAAAATTTGTCTTTTTTGTATAGGAACATCATATTTTAGGTTCCAAATTAAAATATTTCTTTAAAAATTCATTTTTTTAATTGTAGATTTATAATTTTAGTTAAAATTTTATTTCTTTCATAAGAAATATAACTTTTTTGTTAGAGTTTGCTTTTTTACTTAAAAATTAATTTTTTTAAACTGAAATTCAATTGTTTTGGTAAAAAATTTGGAGTTTAAAATTCCACTCTTTATTTTTTCGTTTGAAGATCCATCTATTTGCTTGAAAATTTAACTGTTTTTTTAAAAACTCTTTTTTTGTTTGTTAAAAATTAGATTTTTTAACTGAAATTTTCATTCTCCTATTTTCGGTACAAAATTTATCTTAAAATTAGTGATCTGCTAGAACCTCTTGCAAAAGTTGTTTTTACACTTTAAAGGAAATTTGAGAACTCTTAGGGAAAATAAAAAATTGTTTAGGGTAAAGTCAGGGAAAGTTAAGGGATTTTGAAACTGTAAGATTTCGTAGCAATCTTAATATATAAAAAAGTGATATAAAAAATACTTTTTAAGACATTTTATAAGAATTTCACATTTGCAGTTATATATTATTTCCTTCATGACGCTAATGGTATGCAGGTGATGACTTCGTCCTGTGCATAATTGCCTTGAAGACAGGTGTTATTGCTCTAATTAGCAAAAAGGAAAAAATCGGAAACATGCACTTTTTTCTGTACGGGTAAAAAAGTGTAAAGATAAAAGTGACATGACAATTGGGTTTGAATTCATGAAACCGTGAAGGTCATCTTTATGTGCTCTGTGTACTGTTCAGGTAAAATCCGACTTCGTTTATTTAACATTAAAGTTAAAGCTGTTTGCCTTGCGTTAGAGGAAGCGACCTTTTTTCGACCTCTATGAAGTCGAGGAATTGTGAACGTTTGTAGTGTAGTCGGTTTATCTTTTGGCACCGTGGCAGTCTCAGATAACGGTTGATAACGCACGCACTCCCGGTTGCGTAAGTAACTGACAATTCCACATTCTTGAATACGTTTAGCAGGAAATGTTTATTACAAGCTATTTTAATTTTTACTGATAGTCAGGGCTGCCAAGCACTCACCAAGTCACTCTTAGTCAATATCACACTTCAGGCTCTTTCTATTGCCTTTTTTTTACTTATTTTCTGTCTATTGTTATAGTTTTGTTTCAGATTTCGTTTATTATTTGCAGAAAATTAATTTTTTGAACTTTAATATCTGTTTATAAAAAATTCAACTACTTGGTTAAAGTTGAACTGCTTCCTTGAATGTTTATTTTTGGTTTAAAGAGTAATCTCTTTCGTTAAAAATGTGTTTGTAGGACATTCGCTTATTTTTTGTAGAAAATTAATTGCTTTAACTTTAATTTTTGTTTATCAATAATTTAATGAACTTGGTTTGTTAAAAAATCCTTTTTTGGCTTAAGATTCATCTCTTTGGTAAAAAGTGACTATTTTTTTTGGAATTTCGTTTATTTTTGGTAGAAAATTAATTTGTTTAACTTTAATATTTTTTGACAATAATTCATCTACTTAGTTAAAGTTGAAGTAGTTTGTTAAAAATTAATTTTTTGTTTAAAGATGCATCTCTTTGGTTAAAATCTAACTATTTAGTCGGAAATTCGTTTATTTGTGGTAGAAAATTAATTTCCATATAGTCGAAAATTGATCTTCTCCTTTTTTGGTTGAAAATTATATTTTTTAAGTTAAAAATTTATGTATTTTGTTAAAAATTCAACTATTTAGCGTAAAATTATTTTTTTGTTTGTTTTAAATTTAACCGTTTGGTTAAAAATGAAACTGTTATTGACTATGCAGTTTAATCTTCTTTGCTTGAAATTTCGACCGTTTCATTTAAAATTAAATTATTTGTTTAAAAATTCAACATTTTTTTGCGAATTCGTCTCTTTTGCTTGAAAGTGTAACTATTTGTTTTCAAATGCAACTTTTAACATCTGTTAAATGAAGTAAAATTTTAAAACAATTGAATTTTCAGCTTGAAAACTCAACTTAATCTAAAACATTCATCTCTCTTTGGGTAGCAAATTCATATTTTTTGGTTGAAAATGCAACTACTTGATTTCAAATTCAGTTGTTGTTGAAAATGCATCCGTTTGCGATTAAAAGTAAAGTTTTTCGAAAACATTCAACTTAAAAACCTTAAAAACTTATCTTTTTATATGAAAACTTAGCTTTCTTGATTGAAAATGAAAGTTTTTGTTAAAAAATTAAAGTATTTTGTTAGAAACTTGTCTCTTTGGCAGAAAATTTATCTTCTTGGTTGAAAATTAATGTTTCTGGTTATGGAAATTCATATTTTGTGGTAGAAATTTAATCAGTTGGTTCAAAGTTACAACTGTTTGGTAGAAATTTGAGTATTTCTTTAACTTGCAATAAAATAAATTACAATTTGTCTGAACATTACTTCTAAAATTGAGAAAGCCACATAATGAAAGAAATTCCATTGTTTTTCAATTTTGATAATAATTAAGAGAGGGGAAATAACTTATAAAGAATTTGCAAGAAAATGGACTGAAATAAAATTGAAATCCAATTTTGTCTGCGAGAAATAGAAATTTTTGAGTAAATGAGATATTCTATTGTCACTTTTTCCACTTTTTTTCTAATTACATTAGTCTGTGGCAGCCCTGCTATTTATATTTCATTTTACGTCATTTATTTTGATTTTGATATATTGGTGACATTGATATTTTGTTTAAAAAATCTAATTGTTTTTAATTTATTGAAAATGTTACTAAATATTTCCATACTATTATGCGGGTCAACTCGATGAATTCCCACGAATAAATAAACATCAGATCATCAATAAATGACAGATGGTATAGCATTTTTCAGGAGGAATAAAATATCATATGCGCGATTAACCCGCACGTGTCGATGACCGAGGCAGTTTCTCTGCTGAAAACAATGGCTCGTGCACTTTACTTCCTCTTGCAAAGCAAAAATTATGTTTATGCGTTGCAACTGTGCGAGCTTTCCTTCTCACTTCATTATTATCATAATTACCGAACCGTGAGCATCCAGCTGTCGCAATACATAGGTAGGGGGAGTGGGGTATGGTGTCGCATTTTGCCTTTTCTCCAAATCTAAATAGTATAACTATTTTACTGATAAATTAGTCAAGTTTTTACTAATATCAATTCGTAAACATGGTTCACTATTATTTAGTCACTTCGTTTTACTAATTCAATAGTAAACTAACGCCATTACTAACGAATTAGTAAACTGTAATGATTTCGACCAATCAGAAGTAATTTCGTTACAAGGCATTCTGCCCAGCGATGCTACGCCATTTGAGGTTATGCATTGTGTCAGAAGTTAAGTGAAGCTATGTCGAAGGTCTCAAAGTGTTGAGTTGTGATAAACAAGTTTACGAAGGAAAGACTTTATTCTGATGTTATTGACTGAGTACATAATAAGGGTACTTCGTCCCGCAATATGAAAAGGTTGCTGAGTTACAGGAGGCGGAAACTAGTTTTTCTACGAATAGGTAAGGAATCGACAATGTCTATCGACCAAAGACTATCATTCCGAACTCTTCTTCTCGTACTACCGGAAGGGTCGAGTACTGCAAATTTTATTTTAGTGTCCGACTTCTCGCTAATCGAATTAGTGAAATTTTACTATCAATTAGTAAAATTTCACTAATTCAGATTTAGAGAGCGACATTTCATTAATTGATGAGATCTGCTTGGTTCTGTTTTTGAGCGAAACTGATGACAAAACAAAAAACTACAATCCTTCAGGACCCAGGCTCATGGTAGTTTTTCATTTTGTCATTAGGTTCACCCAAAAACAGATGAACAGATGAAATGGCTTCTTCGTTTAGCCTCAGATGATGAAGTCTCTACTGATACGTATTTAAAAACAAAAATTCTATTACATCACTGTTTTTGCAAACAAAGAAAGGTATTTTATTTATAAAAAAAAACTAATATAAAAATCAACAAGTCCGGATGTTATCTTTAATTATCGGCACCATACCCTTTATTTCCCTCCGGTGGGAAATGTACGATTATAGCCCAATATTGAGCGAGTCGTACACTTCCCGCTGGGAACTATGATTTCTAGAGCAGACTGTCTATAATGAAAATTATCTCTCCCATGTGACTCTAGATAATGAACTTACTGCGTTCATCGGATGTCTTACTTTTGCTTACTCAGTGTTTATCACAACTTATCGTTCTTTATTGTTTGATAATGAGATTCCCCTATCAAATCCGTGCAAATTATTCACACGAAAATATCACTGTACAAAATATATCTTTCTTTGCTTCATCAAACTTTTAAGATAAACAAATGTATGTTATCTGAGGCAGTTAAAAACTTTTGGGGGTTACAGATAAATGTTTCAATTAACCTTTAATGAATAATTTATTCTAAGAAGCCGTTCAAAAACTTTTGAATAATTGTTCTATCCCTCCATTTCTTTATTACAGATCGTCACAAAAAAGTTGAAACCCCGGGATATGTCGTCGTTCAACATGCTCTAAAAACAGGGGAATTTTTTATGAAAATAAAGGAATAATAGGGGAATACATCGAGTTAACCGAAATATTTTTTGGACAGTGTGGTTGATCCAACCAAAAGTTTGTTTAAACAGGTGTATTTGGTCGAATTAAGTATATTTCAGTAAAAAACAAAGAAACATTATTTGGTTAAAGTATAGCAATATGTGTTTTTTGAAGAAAAATGTATGTTTTGTAGATATAAGCAAATATATCATTTATTGGAGAAAACTCCAATGTAAGAAAAATGAATTGATTCAGAAGAATCCGTTTTATTTGCAAAGAATTTTCTTAATGAATCATAATTAAATTTCATTAGGATATTTCATGATTACAGACGAACTTGGATTAACCAAAAGACTTCTCAAGATAAGGAATATTTATTGGTTTCGGTGTTTTAAAACAAATAAATATGCTAAGTTCATAATCCTAAATTCTCAAGTAAAATCAAGGACAGAACTGCAGATTTCTTGTGACAAGCCAACAGGAACAAACAGTACTTAACAAAAGTTTTGTTTCACCCTAATAAATTATTTTGTTCCACCAACCACTTTTTATAGCAATCATAACCAAATTTTTATAAAATCAACAAAAACTGATCAACAAAATTATTTTGTTACCGGAACTTTACTTTTTTTTCCAGTGTAGAAAATTGTTGAGATTCTTTTTAGCTATTTTCTTTTTTCTGATACCTTGATGCTTAATTATGTAGGCATGTAGACATGTA
Source organism: Druon quercuslanigerum (assembly GCA_010014905.2). Classification (NCBI taxonomy): domain Eukaryota; kingdom Metazoa; phylum Arthropoda; class Insecta; order Hymenoptera; family Cynipidae; genus Druon; species Druon quercuslanigerum. The sequence continues at coordinate 19,594 of JAAAKG020085287.1, read as the reverse complement.
GATTGTAGATGGAGGGTCAGTGAACAGCAGGACCTGTAATACGATAAGGGTGATATAGTCAGCTAGTGGTAGGAGGGAGATAACGTGAGATGGGGATGTTGCTTGCTCCCTCCTTAGGGAGTCCCATCAAGATTCCAGGAAAGCACTGGTAATGCGAAGCCCTACTCTCGACCAGCTGGAATTCCAGTTTCCCTTGGACATGCTATTAAAGTTCCACACGATGTTGTTTCAAATGCCAATCTCTGCAGTTCAATACGGAATACCCACACCTATTTTAGCCGTAGCACTTTGATTTCTGTCAACATGCTTCAAATTCTCTTCAGTTTCGTTATCAATCATACATATTTAAAACTTGGTACTTCCTATATTGTATTATTTAAATGAATGGTAGATTAGATTGGACGAGGGAGAATTTGATGTGTGAGAAGAAAAGACGATGTTTGCAAATCCAAATTAAGTTAATCAGAGACATAGATGTATATAGTATCCCAGATCTCCTGTCCAGACACTGAAATTCTATCACGTGTTTTATGCTACCTGTATCAGTCTCTCTACTATAAGCAATTCTATGAAAAGCCTTAATGAAGTATTGATTAAGTATTCATTTTAGAAGTATGTAATAAGCAAATACTATACCTGGAGGGATAATTAAATCTTGGTTATTACAAAAGTTATTCGTAATAAGCGATCGATTATGGTTAATTCGTTATACTCAGTAATAATGTATAGAGGTTGTTTCAAGTAATTTTCAAAACTTGACATTTACAGCCCTTAATGTCCTACAAACACCCCTAGAAACTGCGTGAGATAAGCCCCTAAGGTCTAAACTCTAAAGAGAGGGTGCATAATTCTATAAACTTGGATTCATTTTCCCTTTGTCCGATTATACAAGAATGACAAATGGAAATGCTCTCTGATCGCGATCATCAACATCTTTGAAGCAAATCTTGTTTGATATTTATTTTTTGTGATCTTCTTATGCTGAGTTATGCTACTTGCATAAGATATTGACGATTATAAACAAAAATAGTCGCATATTGGGAGAGGAAAATGATACATAGAAACGAATAAGGCATATCCCTGTGAAGATCAGATATTATCATATCTCTCAATTAGGCTTCAATGGCTTTTTTTAACACTGCCTTATTGATATTAAACAGTTTAACTTTAACTGCTGAAAATGGCAATAGTATCTGGGTCCATAAATATATTTTTTCTTTATCCTAAATTATATTAAAGTTTTTAAATCAATTTCCATTCAGGGTAGTAAATACAGTAAGCAGGGTGTTTACTAATGTAAAAGTAGTCGGGAATTAAAATAAACCAGGGTAAGCCGGGACTTAACCAGGAATAAAAATACGGTCTGGGAAGCACATTTAAAGTTTTAAAAAATGTGATATTTTATGTTAATTTCCATAAAAAGACAAATAAATTTGAATCTTTATCACTTATTCTTATCCTTTATTCAAAAGCTGTGTTACGAATTTTCTGAAATATATCTGAATATATATAGAAGATTTGAAAAGATTCGAAAATAATTTAAATCTTGATTTTGTTAAAAATGGAATTTTTTGTTGAATTCAACTGTAATTAGATAAAAATTCATTTTTTTTCAATATAACTTTTGCTAAAAACTCGTCTTCTTTGGTAGAAAATCAATGTTCTGGGTTGAAAATTAATCCTTTTGGTAGAAAATTCAATTATTTTGTTGAAAACAGTTGAATTCAAATTTTTTTAAATTCTAAATTCAAATAGTTTTCAGCGAGTTTTTTTTCGGAATGTCGAATATTACATTGTTTGTTGGCAATCCATACTTTTTGATTAAAAGTTTAATTACTTTGTTATAAATGAATTTTTTGGATACAAAATCTTTTTTGTTGCAGATTCAAATATTTTTATGAAAAAAAATCTTTTTCAAAAGTAATAAACAATTTTTTTGTTTATAAAAATTACCTCTAAGAAAAAATTGAAAAAGGTTATAACTTTCTAAAATTTCAAAACAAAATTGCATAAAAGTTTTTAAAATCGAAATTTGTCAATTTTGCAACATTAACAAATTTTAGAAACAATTTGAGTAAGTTTAAGCTATATTATAAGTTTGTAAAACGTTAAAAAAATAATGTAAATCTTGTAAAGATTGAAAAAGATCTAAAATAAGATGTAGATCTTAGTAGATTTCGAACAAAAAATGTTTAGCTATAGGTTTTAATTTCTTTGGGTTATTTATTCATCATTGAAGATTTCTCCTAAAAAACCATTATAAAAATTATTTAATTTAATAAGAGAATTTTACATGAACTATTTTATAAATACATGTAATTATAATTAAACTGTCACAAGAAAAAATTGGAATATTTTTTTGTAATTGTAATTAACAATTATTTGCCAATTAGTTGAAATATAATAAGATATCACTATACACAAAATTACCGGAAATAACCTGAAATTTAGGGGACGAAAGTTAGCAGACATCCTTAGGGTTATTGATACAGTATATGTATTGACAAACCTAAATGCGACATATGGCTTGCTCGAGTTTAACTGTAGTAGTTTGTAACAAAGTATTGCGAAACGAGTAAAGAATCCCTCTTTTTACATTCTCGTTATCCTATTTTTAATTAACCTTTAGAATCACTTATACCTGAAGAGCAGGTGCTCGTTTATTACACCTCAGAATACTGCACACACATATACAAACACTTAACAATGAAATGTACAGTTTACCAATAATGACTATCCTTACGTAACTCGTACCATATCGGCAATTAGGATAATTGCATTCCGCGGAAGTGGAAGGACGAGAAAACCTCTTCTGAGAAGATTTACAAGTCAAGTTGGATACAGAGATTGTGGAGGTACCTGAAACATAATGAGATTTTAATGCGAGGATCGAAAATTTGCATAAGGTTATTCCTATTGAAATTTACAATTACACGTGATTTGTTAGTTCACAATTTCATTAACTCATTTTAAGTTCAGTATTGTAATTTAATTCACACGCTGCTTCAGAAAAATTCTTGGTACAAGTACCATTATCAGACTTGTTACACTCGAGAGCTATTCGTGATTGCGGGTGTAAATAAATGAACCAACTAACCAATCACTTCAGGAAGAACTCAGTAAGGTCGAATTAAATTCTCGCAATCCAAGCATACTTCAAGTCGCTCTTTGATCTCTTCGCCATTTTCATTTAACTTTCTATCTTTTAACTTTTTATTTATCCTCTTTCTCTTTAGATATGGTGAATAGATATCTCGATCATCTGTATATATATGAAGAGAAAGAGGATAAATAAAAAGTTAAAAAATAGAAAGTTAAATGAAAAAATATATATATGCGTACTGAATTATGGGTAAAATTAAATATTTTTTGAAGCAAAATTTGTTTAGTATCTTTTTATGATCAACAATATTAAAAACGAGTTTTATACTTATTTTTTACCCATTTCTTGCTCGGTTGACAGATCATCATTTTTTAAGGAATTAAATGGCTCTCATTATTCTTTCTTTGGATCCTTACATTCGACAAACTCTTTTCTGCAAAATACTAATGATTAATTCTCCTAATTTTCATCGAAAGAATATTTTGCACATTTTTATGACAAGTGTCACTCGGTACGATGTGAATAGTCTGTTGACAGATTATAGGCTCTAGTATCAAAATAATTTTTTGAGAGCAGTATTAATAAGTATTACGCTTAATGAATTCATAACGCAACGTCCTTCCACAGCTGAAGAATGCCATCTGATGAATTAAATTTAAACGTGTTGAAAAAGTATCTAATATAGGATAAGTGGCTAATATAATTCATATGATGGCATTCCTATCTTTAAAATAAATGTGTCCAGCTTTAATTTTGTATGGTATATTTTCCCCATTCGTTAATCATTTATCAATATTATGACATCAAAAGTTTTTCTATCTGCCACATACTGGTTTCCCTTACATATTCTCAAATGCCCACATACACATTCTTCTGTCTCTCTCGTTCATTCATTTCCTCTCCTCGGTTTTCCTGGTTCTCGTCCCCTGTCTCGAGGTCATGCGGCTCGTCAAAGCAAAGGGCGTGCAGAAAAAGATAGGGATAGAAAAAGAGAAAGTAAACGAGACTGGAACCGGTTTTTAAAAGGGCACCGTAATTATTTCCTCCCTGTACCAGCTCCTCGTTGAAGGGTTCGCCGTTTCAAAAATTCTGATCGATACTTCGTTATACTCTTGCGGTATACTGAACAGAAGGATGTTTTCTATATTTAATACAATCATTTGATCTCAGCGGGACGACAGAATTCCAATTAAATACTCTTTCAGTGCTTAACATTGCAGTGAGAATTGTTGAATCTGAGTGGAGGTGTTGCGATTAGTAGAAGAAATCTCTGTACGAAAATGGAACAGCAATAGAAGAGAGAAGAAGAGTCGTTTATTATTCTCCACGAATAACTATCTCATGTGCTTGAAACACTGCGGGAGATGTCATGAAAATAGATTCATCGTGGATACTTCTCGGTTATATACTTTTAGCTGGTGGAATGGTATCTTTGCTGGAACACATGAACGTGTTTCCGTTTTGTCTCCTTTTTTTGACGAGGTCATGTTTTACTACTCTAAAAACGACCCCAAACTTTTCCGACAAGCGGCAAAGCCCATACGCGTGTCTGTTGCACACGTGCATCAAACATGAGTAATATGACACTCCTTCGAATCTAGGAGTTCTTGAAAACCTTGAGGCTTGACTTCTTTTGAATTATTTTTCTTCTTTAGACTTTTTCATCTTCATTGGAATCTGTAGACGTAGGCGTATAGGCCTTAGGGGAAGCCGTACGAGATGGATAAAACAACTTTTGAAGTCCGTAACATGGATAAGTGATGAACAAGTGGGGAAAGTATTACATACAAATTTAAAGTGGAAACATTCATTTTAAAGATAGCAATGCCATCACATGCAGTATATTAGCCTTTTATCCTATATTTTAACAAAACCATCTGGAAAAAGTTGTTTTATATCGATCTGAAGTACTTCTTTCCATTTAATTCAAACTTGAGTAACTCTTAACTTCTTGATTTTTTCCCATATCAGGATGCAGTTCTATTGGATATACGGACATGACCTTGATATTTACCGGATATGACAGGCAGCGCCCGCGGCGGCCAAAGCCTAAAATTTCCAGTGGGTAGAAAAAAGAAGCGAAATAATACGGGAAACTTTCTTGCAAAAATATTTCGTGAAAAATTGATCTTTTCATTCCAGCTAAACCAGTTCTAGTTTCATGGTTGGTTATGAACATAAAATTAAAAGTCACCGATCGAATATGTCAACACGCGGATTGATGACGCATATTTTAATTAAAACAGGATTTCAAGTTATAAGTCATTCTATCGATTTTCATCCAAGACAATCAATCAAGGAAAATGTTTAGCAGTAGTGTATGTGGTGAGGAGAGCAGGAATTGAAAGTAAATGGAATGAGCAAAATTCAGTGAAGCGTTATCAGACAAACGTCTGTTAGTTTTTCCCCATAAGACTTTAAATTAAAGCTGCTTATTAAATAAAAATATATTGCAACATAAAGAGAAGTATTAGGTAAATTTATAATTACAATTAGAAATTGTCTAACATTTTTATTTACGTTCAAAATATTAATAAATTAGAAATGAGATACCCTAACTTTATGTACTTAACAATAAAAATGTGCCACAGAAATCTTAGGACTTGAAAATGACAGTGGTGTTTTTATCAGGAATTGTGTAATTTTCACACTGGAATATCCCTATGTTTGAAATAGAGAAAACTAATAATATGTTAATGTACTTTAGGGTGGTCCAAAAACATGTTGTTTAGACGCTGACAAATTCCATTTCCTTAAATAATTTTTTTTTCGAAAATTCGTTTTTTTTTATAATAAATATTACTGTATTATCTTTAAGTGACATAAATTTATTTACAAATATTTTCGTATCGTTAAAGTTAAAGTTAAAGCTTGTTAATTTGTCTTTTCTGCTATTTAGATTAAAACGACTTATTGTTGGAAAAAATAATTGTGTTATATTTCTTCACTGTTTTTAAACAAATGATATTTGTTTATATAATACAAATTAATTACCCAATGTTAATAAATATTCCAGCAAAGAAATGGTAATAATTTTTAATGAACAGGAAATTTCGAAAAAAAATACTACTTAAACAAACCTAATTTTATTAAATGATTGAAAATTAATGAACCAATATTTATTACCTAATTAAAACAATAATTTGTCTAGAGAGCTAAGTATTTATATTTCAAAAAACAAGAGTATTGAAATACTTTATGGGCTATTTGTAACCCGACAGGAGACAGGAGATCTGTCATAGACAGAGAATTTCAAAACTGGTATTTATCCCTAAGAAATTGCTACTTTTAGGCAACAGATGACATTAGGCTATTTCCGTGATCGTACCCAATAGATCCATCAGAACTGAATTACATGTATATATTTAACACTTCATCAACTAAGCATTAATGTATATATTGTTAAATTATTTTTCCGTAACCAAAATGAACAACTTTCAATCTGAACTCTCACATTTACGTTAATTAAACCAACAAAAAGTGGCAGATTTGTGCTTGAATAATACGTCAATAACATCGATCGACTATACACTAATTGGCAACTGCGGTACTGAAAATCAACGGTGAAAATAGATATTAATTGGTGGTCGATCTCATTGTTGACTTGTTATTTCATCGTCTGCCTAGCTCACATTTTCCTAAAGAGTATTTCGGAATGAATCTAATAGAGGCAAATTAAACTTAAGCCAAGGATTACAAACGGGTTTGGGATTGGTCACTTAGCCACGGAGTAAGTAAAATGCCTGAAGAGATGAAGATTTTATGAATTAAATATACGCTCTTTGAAATCTAATGCGACAATGTGTTAGTCTCTTCACCCACACTGTTTACTCCATCCACATCCAGTATCCACTAAGCAAAGCTCTCTACGAGAGCCCATTGTCATCGAAGATCATTCGTTTTTGGTGTCTATCACTTCTTCTACATCCATACATCTTCTCATGCAAGCTCTTGTGTTTCTGTGGCTCTTTGTACCATGTCACTGTCGTGTCTCAATCAAACATTCCCAGCACTCCTTTCTCGGTCTGCCTCTGGAAACGCCGATATTCACTTTACCTAAATACACTTATTTCTCCCTTCACATTCTCTGAACATGACCAAACCATCTCAACAAATTTATATTACTCTTGTCAAACTCAAAAAGCGTTTCCTCTACACGTTCTTTGACAAAATCATCTCATTACTGATGTTTGTCTATTATCGGTTTATCGCATGTATCCCACGGGAAATAAATTTCAACCGCGTTATAGCTTTAGTCCCATTCTTTTCTTGGTATGTCCAGATCTCTCTACCATACAGCACAGTGGGTGCAAGTATATAGAGGTTTATATTGCAATTTTAGCTTTATTTGTCAACATAACATCCAATTCATACGTAATTATTAACTTGTTCTATCCTCTCTTCGCCTAAGCTTAAAGAATGTTGCACACTGTTTTCTCATCCGTAGGCAAATTAAAATTTATAAACAAAGATTATAAACGGGTTTTGTGATTGGTAATATTATTAGCAAGTGGAGAAGAAAATATTATTTTGGTCCAATACCGTAATAACTGCAGTAAATATTTCATTGACATGCGGCTTTCACAATATAGATGACATTTCAGCTTGCTAGACATTTGCAAATATCTATTTCTACCAGAGTAATAATGATATATATTTTGCAAAAAAAATAGAGAAAATTGAACCTTAGAGACGATTGAATTCTGAACTAGGTGCATCCTCTGTGTTTACATCGCCTTGTTTTGCGATAGTATTATAATGATTAGCTGTAATCATAGGTTAGCATGACGTATACTAATGCACGTCTGTACAGATAAGTGCACCTTCCTCTGGAAGTCACGCGACCACCATCGCGACCGTGCCATTAACCTAGAATATCTTGCCTCGAGGACGACGTTTTTCTCTTTCTTTCTCTTTCGCTCATTCCCCCCAACTCTCTACTAAAGTCCGCGTCAAAAGTACGCGACCCTCACTTTGAAGGCTCACCACTTGTTCAGAAAAAATCGCAGAAAGTTCTAGCCAGATAGACGTGAAAGCTTAAAGTCTCCCGCGCTGAACGATATGTTTGTTGTTGTTTAAAAAAAATTTACGCTAGCGCTGATGTAAAACGTGTCAAAAAACGAGGACCGTTTTCCGCAAATTTTTGACGTGGACAGAAATAATGATAGGGAGTGGGTTTATGGCATAAAGTGTGCAGTTTTGCAGCTTGATTGAAGTACACTTTAAAAAAATTAAATACGATCGATATTTTGCGAAATAATCCTTTAAGCATATTTGCGATTTAAGGCGAGTAGGCGCCGTAGAAAAAGTGTTAGAAAAAAAGTATCCATTTCACAACAATAGGTACCTCAGAAGAAAGGGGATACCGACCTCCTTGCCTTTTCCCCTCCCAACTATTGACCTGTAGGTGCTCCATTATCCCCTTCCTCAAGAGGTATTGTTGTAAAATGGATACTTTTCTTCTAACACTTTTCCTACGTCGCCTACTCGTCTTAAGTCGTGAAATATGCTTAAAGGATTATTTCGCGAAATATCGATCGTATTTCATTTTTTAAAGTGTACTTTAATCAAGTTACAAAACTGCACATTTTATGCCGTAAACATCTTAAGGAGCGTCTGAATTTTTTCAGATTTTTTAAGACTTCCAGCTAGTTTTCGGAAGTCTCGAAAATCGAGGCTAAAAAAAGTGCCTTTTGACGCCGACTTTAATTCTTCTTGAGTTAAGTGTGTGAGTAGTTGAAGATGGAATTTCGAGAAGGAGCAAGGCTTTAACCTTGAGAAGGTATTCTCGAATCTATTGACTGAAGAGGGTCTGTGGTGGTTGTAGGAGTTCTAAGAGTTCTAGTCACGCTATAGGCTCTATTCTATATCGACTCCACTACCATTTTGAAACAAAACAAGGTATCACATTGCCAATCCTTTTTGTCAGCTAATAGAAATGCCATCGGTTCCAGGGTGGCCTCTGACCGGGAAACCCGGGAATTAGCCTGGAATTTTGATCATCGGGAAAAAGCTGGGAATTAAATTGTTTTAGATTTGTTTTTAATTTTGCAATGAATATCGTGTCTTTTTTCGATAAAGATGTATGATTTCTTATGGAAAATCCAAAATCTATATTTTCGACCGTGGGTCAAAAAAGTCAACATTCAAAGGTTGATATTACAAATCATGGGAATCTCTTGATTATGTTAAATAAATTAGCTAATACTGAAGTCATGGTTCGTGATGCTCTAGATTTGAGATCTAGAATTACCCGGGAAGGGGTTGGGGAATGCTGGGGGCTGAAAGGAGTGAGATATATTGAGCTAGAGGGGTGTGGAGAAGAAGCATCCTAGCGTTATTATGCCTCCTCATTCTTTCGCCCTCCTTTTGTCTTTTTCTTATGCGGCTGCTTCGTACAAACCAGACGAGCCCCCGGGGCGCCTCTTCCCGTACTTAGTGACGCTTTCTCTCTCTTTTCTTTCTCGCTCTCTCACTATTTCTCTTTCCGCAATCTTTTCTCTCTCTCTCTCTCTCGCTTTCTTTTGTTCAACGCCATCTATTACTTTCCTTCTCTCCATTTTTTAAATCATTCACACATCTGGCACCTATACTTTGCGTTTGCATAGCTAGCAGCTCGACGGCACTAAATTGCTTCCGGTCATTTTCTCAAATTTCAGAGTAAATCGATGCAAGTCAATATCCGCTGGTATAGTAAAGTAACTTAAGACTTATCTTTAAGTCTGAAAACCCTGTAAGTAAACAAATCAGTCTTTTGAAGCTCTTTGAAATTATGATAAAATTAAAGTCAGTTTAAAGTTTCATATGATTAGGGAACATCCATCAATTACGTGCCATATTATTTGCCATTTTTCACCGAGAAAAAATTGGACAGGCTTGGAACATCAGACCGTCTTTGATTACCTTAGCTTAGGTTATTACCATTTTAAAAATCAAAATTACGCCTGCTTCAGTTTAGTGAAGTCTCGTAAAGTTTGAACATTAAAGGTTTTTGTCCAGAGCATTCTTTTAGCCATTTTGGCGCGGCTCCTTCAGCAACAACCTGGTTTTGTTTTCGAAAAAAGCCAGCACAAGGTCGCCACCAACATCGATCGTTAGGCATGCTTTTACCTCCGGGCGTTATTATCAGGATAGGCATATCGATCACGATTCAGGTAGTGGGCGGGCAGAATGTAGTTCTCCAGGGCCCCAAAAACCCCGAGGGAGAATCCTGCAACTCCTTGTCGACGACTCAGTCGTATACATTCGCCGAAAACGGGTTCACACTGTAACCGGTTTCTTATCCGTGAAACATGAGCCGTTCGCGAGAGAGAGAGAGAGAGAGAGAGAGAATCCAGTCGTGTACCTGTTTCATATGGCATATGTATGAATTTACATTAAGTAGTATCATATCATCGCCATATATTCGCCAACATGTTTTGTGAATGCATTTTTCGAGGCATTTTTAATAAGAAGTGTCTATAGACAATATAGTGACTACATCTACAAAAAAAATTTGGTCATTTATCCCGACATTTCGGTACAAGTTAATTCATTTCCAGCTCTATTTCTACCGAAAAAATCCGGCTATTCGTACTAAAATCTCAAGATCTATTAATTTTTGTTTGTTATTTTATTTTGATACACTATCAGTTACGCCTAGCTTAAACCAGTATTGACGAAAAAGGTGCTTGCCAATCCCGGTTTTCTCTTATACTTTTATAGGAGCACTTCCAGAATATTTTAAGCCAAAGTAAGAGAAATCGTTGTGTGGCCTGTTAAAATTTCTTAGCTTCTGGCTTTTTGAGTACAGTTTTTTTAACTGGCTTGAAAACACTTTGGTATTAAATTTATATTTTCTTATACCCTTGAGCCTTGACTTTTGGCTAAAAAAATATACACAGCAAGTATTTTTGAAATCGACCATTTTTCATAAAATCTTGTTAATAGCGTACTGGCTGAAAATATTTTGTTTTCTTGCACCACACATTTATGAAGGTACCTAAAACAGTGTAATTTAAATAATTTTTGAAATATTATCGAGAAAAGTGAGATCATTTTATAAAAAAATGTAATCTTCGCGAATTATTCGTATTTTCTTTTAAAACGGCCTCATTTCTCTAGGAAATATGTCCAAAATTATTCAAATTAGACTATTTTAAGGGTCATAAACAAAATATGAAGTACGTTATAACAATTTTAAGTAATGAGATGCCAATTAGGTTTTCAACAACAATGATTGCGATATTTTTGAGACATATCGTGGATAATTAAAAAATATTAAAAACGTCTATAAATTATACAGTGTAGAATTGAAGGGCGAAATAACGCGCGCTCGATCTCGTATGTGCAAAGGAAACACTTATATACAACATGTTCCGTCACTTTGTTACATTGCATCCCAACAAGGAAAGAAGCATCATGAAATTGTTTTGCAGTTTGCAGACAACTTGAAAGAATCACAGGTAACGTCAACCTCGAGTCCCACGCCAGTCTGTCGACATTGTGCCAGTTTTCGTTTTTCCTTTTGCTCCGCTCTTGGTATAATTAGCGCGTTTTTGCTGCGAAATGGTGCGCGATGCGGGTTTTAAGTCATGCGGGAAGGCGGGAACGGGATAACAATAAAGAACTGATAAAACTTGAAACGGTCGTATCGTGTACGCTATATATATGTATATATATACGCACATTGCAGTTTTTCTGCACAAGTACGTGTGTGATACAAATGTATACATATATATAATTCGCATGTGTGTTTCTGTGTACACGTGCGTATCGCATTACACGCTACAAAACGCAGTAGTACTAACAATAAATTATCATACTTGTGCATAAATTTTTCTTAGACAGTGTTTTTCTATTACTCACGGCATGGGGACGACGTCGGTTTCTGCTCACTTGACTCTCTTACGTAAGACCAACCTGCACGAATGACTAATCAACATTTCACGTAGATTCTTGCATTGTTTTTATGGCATGAAAATAGTCGCGTGACTTCCTCATGTTTTAAGACTAATAAATGCTTTGTTTTTGTTCTTGCGTTTCTTTAGCAAACGGGAAAAAGAATGTCGAATTTTTCCGGTTTTGCCCTCGTGAGAGGATATTGGCTGTTTATTTAAAAAAATAATCGCTGACAAAACTAATAAAATGATTGGGACAACTATTTTTGTTTGTAAATAATGACACTGCAACTTAGTAAGTTGTGAAAACTATTTTTCTTTAGCTGGGCCGTGAGTATTTGTCGTTACTATCTAATTAGGTAGGCTAACAACTTTAGTTTGTCAGAGTTCTTTGAACGACTGCCTATCGGTAGTTGAACTTACTAGTGCAGCTAGTCATGTCTACTAACATATTTGTAAGTACGACTATTTTTTGCTTTGTTAAAGAGACTTATTAAAAATTCTGTCACGATGTCATCTTCTTTTGAGACGTTAATGTCGCATTTGAGCCCATTCGAGTCTTTCTAATTTAAATTTCGATCTATAAAAGAAAAAAGTAAAAGTAAAACTCGTTCGATTTTACAATTTCTTATCCATTTCTTGAAATGCCTCTAGTTTTATTTGTTAGGCAAACCAATCAATAGTACAGATGACTAATTTATTAGTTACAACTATTAAAACATTCTTCATTTAAATTAGTCACGCGATACTTAAACAAACGGCTTCCTAAAGTCTAAACCGACAATTTGGTTATCGTCGGCATTAATAACTGAGTAGCTGTAAGAACCAATGATTATCTCGGCTTCTAACAATAGGGGAACCTACACCCTTCAGGATTTTGTTTAGATTTATACTCCTCTCAGTAATTGGTCATTATCGAACTTGTTATGTGCTGGGCCCACATGCCAGTCTCTTAACTTTTAGTTAGTTCATAAAAAGCCGGGAATACAAGTTTGAGTCAGGAATTACATTTAAAGTCGTCAAAAATAAAATAAATTAATTAGTAGCAGGAGTCCAACAAGTTTGGTAATAATCCATTATTGCCAATTGGGAGCATTATAAATCCAAATAAATTTTCCCGTCTAAACTGTAAAGTGTAAACGAAGATATTATTTTGATGTACCCACGCATGCAGTCAGGACTCGAGTCTGGATCGTTTCATGTTTGTGAGTGTCGACGTCGAGTAAAAGTGCACAAGTGTGGGTGTCTCGGGGTGAAATTGTGATTGAAGTTCAATTAACGTGGTTGGCAATTAGAACCGCTATTTTTGCAAGTTGGTCAATGGCACTATAACTATATATGAGCTGGCGGCGGCGCGGCGTTGAGCGGCTTAAATGCGTGCCGGGCACTTTCGCACATTTGCACGCACGTCCCACATTCAATAGTTGATACGAGATACGACCATACGACACCGTCCCACTCGGTCGCTCGATCGATCGGCAAGCATGCCCTTTCAAATCCGGACGTGAATTATTTGCGAATTTACCCGCTTGGGCAATCCAGTATTCTCTGATTCGCTCTCTGGCGCTGACCGCGCATATTGTCGCTATTAATTGATTATTTATTATCCAATTGTAATCGATCGCCATTGTAATCTTATATTATATTATGCGTTATTATACACATAATGAATATACCTTTTGAATAGATTGCCAACTTTAGTGCCAGGATAAACACGAAATTTTATCGATTTCTTTTTGAATTTCAGAGGTCATCCACAAAAAATATAAATTCTCTTTATTAAATGAACCTAGAACCTTAATCAAATTTGAGTTAGAAAAGAAACAGTATAACAAACGTAAAATTGTATCATTTTTTGATTTATTAATTCTTTGATTGAGAATTAATCTTGTGGTTAAAATTGTTATTATTCTGTTGAAAATTCAACATTTTTGTTAAAAAGTCACTCTTTTTATTGAAAATGCAGGTGTTTTTTTGATAATTAATTTTGTTGTTAAAAAGTCGTCTTTTTCGTTAAAAATGCAACTGTTTGGTTGACAATAATTCAGCTAATTAGTTGAAAGTGGAACTACTTCGTTACAAACATTAATTTTTTGTTGTTGATATTTCATCAATTTTGTTCATGAACCTTCTTTTATTGAAAATATAGGTATTTTGTTGAAAAAGCTTTTGTTTTTGTTAAAATGAAATTTCTAATGTTCGTTTGAAAGTTAACGCGAAGATTAATTTTTTTTTAAATCTTTGTTTAAAAGTTACTTTCTTAGTTGATCTCAAACCTAACTCATTTGTTAAAAATTCTTTTTTTGTTGGTAAACATTATTTTTTTTTAATTGTTGATCTTAGGTTTATTGACCAGGGAATATTTAATTATTAATTTTAGATGTTAATTTTCTTTGTCTACTGGTCTATATCAATATTATTAAAATATTGATAAATCTTAAGATTGTGAAAAAAATGTTTGTGAAGAAAATTTTCTCGTCTCTCCGCAGCTCAGTTGGTAAGAGCATCAGACCGGAAATCCGAAGGTCCTGGGTTCAGATCCCAGCGGATTAACATCTAAAATTAATAATTAATTTTTTTTTTTTGAAAATTTAACTAGTTTATTTGTATTCAAAAGGTTTCTTTATTAGTTTAAAATTCATCTGGTTAAAATTATTTTTGTGGTTGAAGATTCACCTCTTCAGTTGAAAAAATTATTTACTTGTTGAAAATTCCTTTTTTTTTTGTTTGAAAATAAGTGTTTTGACTGAAAATGTAATTATTCCATTTTTGATTCAGTATTTATATTTTTAAGTTGAATCCATATTGTTTTGTTGAAAATTCGTCTTTTTTGAAAGAAAATTAATCTTCTTGGTTAAAAATTTGTATCTTTTTTTTGAAAATTTAACTATTTTATTCAAAAATGTGTTCTTTTTTTTCGTTGAAATTTTTTTTACTGAAAATTTACTTTCTTATAGAAAACTTCATATTTTTCGGTAGGAAATTCAAGTTTTGTATAGAAAATTGGTCTTTTTGGCTTAACAACTGTATTCGTCTTTTTAGATGACTGTAACTCTTTTTTATTTAAAATATAAAATCTTTTTTAGTGTTTTTGGTTAAAAATGTAGCTTGTTGAGTTGAAAATTTTTCTATTTTTTTAAGAAATCGGTTTTCTTATTGAAAAATATTTTCTAACCTAAAATTTATCCTTTGTAGTTGACTCTTCATATATTTCGTTGAAAATTCGATTTTTTTGTGAAATAATTATCTTTTTTTTTTCTTCCAAAATTAACGACATATTTGGTTCAATATTGATTTTCGTAACAATTTTTCTTACGTAAAATCTTTCATTTCCCCTGTGAATGTTGTCATAAAAAGTCTTAAAAATAAATTTAGAAACGAAAATTGTTTGCAAACACGTGATTGATGTCCTGGGGACCAAGGAGTAAGGTTGTTTTTATACCTGAAAAAAATGTATAATGTTCAGCAAAAAAAAAAAAAATTGGCCAAAGAAAAAAGGCAGGAAATTTCGAAATTGGGATTTACTTATTTTGTAGAAATCCCGAATTTGCATTTCTAAACGAAACACATATGATTATAATGATTTGAAAAATGTATTGTTGCTCTTTGAATTGTATGGAACAGTCGTTCTCAAATATCACATGAGTTTTAATGATTAAAGGAGAACCCTGCATATCTTAGCAGTAACAAGATATTCGTGCTTTATAATGTTTATATTTAAAGTATTTGAAAGAGATAAATGAATACGGGATTTGAAGAGGATAGATTGTTATCGATGCCGAATAGAGATTACCGGATCATATTTCGAGTCGAGTATATAGAATGCCGAGAAACGTGATTTCGTTCGACCTTGCCACTTCCAAAAGCGAACTATATTTTTTGCTGAGTCGACGTAAGGCGAATAGATTGAGCGAGGAAAGAAATTCAACACGCGAACATCAGATGGGTCAAGTCAGCGGGATAATTATATGATAAGATGAGTCGAAGAGAATTTACACTATATACATGCTGACGGATACAAAAACAATATTCCATTGGTGCAAAAAATTAATTATTTATTTGTTTACATACAAAACTGTAGATAGGCTTTGAATATTAATTAACCATTGAATAATAATTTTACGAATAAATTATTTAAGGATCATTTGAATAATTGCAACAAAATATTAGGTGAAAATCCAAAACTGTATATTTAGGTTTTTTTCTGAATAGGTTTTTTGGAAGTTTTTTGCAGATAGGCTCATTAAGCCTAATTATCTGCGAATTTAACTACATACATATTTTAATGACCTTTTGTACAGGTGAGTTATTTACTTAATTACACGGTTAAAATTTCTTATGGGAATTCATTTCCCATTAGATTAAAATTGTACATTTTAGAACTTTTTCAGATTTTATTTATAGTCATCTGTGAATAGAAAAATTCAGAGCTTTAAAAAATCCAAGAGGGCGGAATATTAAATATTTTACTTCAGAAATCACTCGTCGATCCCAGAAGTTAAAATTTTTGATAAAATCCAAGTTGACAACCAATTAAATATTCTAAAAATAAGTAATTTTATCAGTTTCCAGTTAACTATTTTCAAACATTGCTATAAAATGATGTATGGTTTTTGGTGATAAACATCCATGGAAGATCCAAAATTTTGTAAAAGTCCAAGATGGCGGCTAATTAAAACTAGCAAAAATAGCTCATCTGCAGTTTTCAATTAAATAATTTAAACGTTTGCCAGAAATAGAAGGTTGATTTTTAGAAATCATTCGACAATTCAAATCATTCACAATTTGAAAAAAATGGAAAAGGCAAGTTTCTCTTAAAGCATATTGAAAGCTTCTAAAAGTCAAAGATGGCGGCTTCTTTAATAATCTGCTTTAATTTCGAAACTCAAAGAAGTAAAACACGCATAAAAAAAGTCATTGAGAGTTCAGTGAACGTAATTCCACTGATTTTTTATTGAAATGACAGAATCTACATTTTTTAATTAATGTAATTAGTGACCTTCATGTCCTAGAACGTTAAATTAGTGAGTTTGGCAATTTTGTTGAGTGAGATCTGTGGCGCCTTGCGGTTTTCATAAGTAAATTAGAATAACTCCAAGTAAATTTAATTAAACTGAGGTTAACCTTAGTATTTAAAAGTCTTAAAACTCTCCAGAAGAAATTTCTGAAGTTTCCTGAAGTAACTTAAACTCGTTTAAGTAACTGAGTGAATTTGAAACAGGTGCACAGCGCAAAAGAAATTGAATTTTTCATTTTGATTAAATCGGAAACTTCCAGCAGGATGGAAAGTGACGGTTTGCGTGAGTGTGACAAAGTTCGTTGTACGCGAAACAACGCGAAATGAGATATATGTAGTTGCGGGTTGGAGTTGGAGTCGACGTTTCTCGTGCAGACTCGGCCTGCGCGCCGAAGATTGCGCGCCGCAGCGTGAGCGCAACTCGTGGCAGGTCAGTCTTTTGTGCGAGTCCGTGGGGGCTTCATTGCCTCTGTCTCGCTCCACAAAATCCCCCTCTACTCGCTTCTCGTTTAATCATTGCTCATCGCTATCAGTCCCCCCTTCCCCTCCGAACCCTTCACACCGACCCCTCTCCCCTCCACAAAAGTAACACACACGTAACACGAGCCTAGAAAAGTGTAACACGCGGGAGAGCGTGGCGCCAGCGACTTCAAACTATAATCGTCGCGTGTGGCGGTGTGGGTGTGTAGAGTGCATTTCAAACGTGCCGTTATTTCGGTCTTGTGCTCCGTTTTTAATCTGCATATCATTTACGGTACGACTTAAAAGTGGAGATTTCCTGGATTATCGTTAACATTTATGTTTTTACGATCTTACATTGATCCGTGAACTTCCTCAATGCTCGTCAAACTCGCAAATCTGTTCCTTGTTAGAAACATATTTTCTTGCTTGTAAATAACGTAAATGCATATAAATTTATTATTTGTTTGCATATTTTTTAGCAACAATTAAAGATACTTTGGTAATAAAAAATGCGTCAAGTTTGATGACATCTTCATGGGGGGAATCTGATACCGGGTTGGTAAATAAGGAAGTTCTCGGAACAGTGTCTTGAGTCGTGATTGATTACGAAAATTTTCTTGCGTATTTACGCAATTGATAATCTGTTCTTTATATTTATCGACGGTGCGACAGGTTTTCACGATTCACTTCCATCGCGTGACTTGATTATGTAATAGGAAAGTGCAACGAGTTGAGCCTATCTTGCCTAAGATCAACGCCCACTTGGAACACTTACAAGCAGATAGTGATGTTTATTATTTGTGACTTCTGTGTCAAGAACTACTTCGTTTTTACGGCCTTAATGAATGGAACGGGATTAATTATCAAATTTGCCGATTCTATCAACTTCTAATTTACTAAAGGTGATTAAATTTATGCATTGTTTCTGTGCAACATTGAATTTCAATGAAATGTATTTACTTTATTCTCTATAAGTGTTGAGTCGAACTGAATAAATTGCATATTTATCGGTTATCTGCCTGGAACTTCCATATACTGTCCGAGAGGAATAAATTTGGTGACCAAACTGTTTCTTTATTGAATAATTGCATATTCATTTTGGTAACCGACATTATTGTCTA
Organism: Druon quercuslanigerum; assembly: GCA_010014905.2. NCBI lineage: Eukaryota > Metazoa > Arthropoda > Insecta > Hymenoptera > Cynipidae > Druon > Druon quercuslanigerum. The sequence goes on along the minus strand of JAAAKG020085287.1, from coordinate 1,012 downwards.
TATTTAGAATTTTAGATTCACGATTCGTAGACCTGCAACTGACTCTCAATAAAAATTCATGCAATGGATTTCATCCACATTGTGTACATATACATCGTAAAAACTGATGGCAATATTCCCAACAATTTGTAGGAAAAATTCTCTATTTTGGATAGAAACATATATTTCCCCATCAAATTGGGAGTTATCCAATATATGTAGAAAATTATGGTTTTTTAGGGAATATTTATATAGTGTAGAGAAACTGAAAATAAGTTCGAAAATTAGGAAAATCTCCAACTTTAGTCATCTTTCCAGTACTTCTTTCCATAGAAGTATAGAAATTAGTTCTCAAGGTTGCCAGTGAGCCACAAATGTTCACGATAGTTATGATAGTTATGATATATATTAAATGATAATTATCATTATATTAAACTTCCAAAATAATAGCCTGCTTAAATTATCGTATATCAACTTCGAGTTTCTTAAACAGTACTCGTATTTTTTTGTGTATGGAAGCTATTTTGTGGCAAAATCCAAAAATAACTAAGAACTTTATCAAAATTTGAGAAAGTTACCGAATTATCGGGTTTATTACGTCCCGAAAAATTTCGAAAGTTTTTCCGACTATACGTCTTTACAGTGAAAAGACAATCAACGATTTTTTTAAATCGTGTACAAAAAAAATGTAGGCTTCTACCACAAAATAATGGCTACTCATACCGAAATTTGCAGATCCTCAAATTCCATAGAAAAAAAATCGGCTATTAGCGAAATTTAAAAAACCGATTTTTCTTGTACACATTTATTTGGTTATAGAGTACTGTAGGAAACCTGACCTAATGTTACTATATAAACAAAGTTGTGCAGGAAACTGAAACTCCCCTGAGCTTGAACATACAAATTTGGAACAGTCACCCCGATGAACCGACGACCTTGAGCATCAGGTGGCTTTGTCATGGGCGGATTAGGACCCTTCGGGGCCCGGAGCTACAATAACGACGGGGCCCCTTTAAAGCGGCGGATTTTAGGA